>JAZHYW010007941.1:0-36692 GCA_037355805.1 Ixodes ricinus | reverse complement strand
TCAGAAAGTTCTACACGCCGAACCTTCTGGGCCGATTATTCCAGAAGCCCACGCATGTACATAAGGGGCTCCGCGTGGCGAGCCGCAGTCAGTTTCGCCCCAGCGTTCGACTCTGCTCTTTCGCCGACTTCGACGCCCGCGACGCTCTGCTGTTATCTTTTGTTTCCTTCTTTATTTTTGGGCACAAGTTCGCCCGATTAAACGTTTAGTTTACTTCAGTTATTCGCCGCCTCATCACTTGTCATTCGTGACACTTTTGGTGGAGGTGCGGGGTACCGCATGCCCCTGCCGCGTACCCCTCCGAGGGCCCGCAGTGCAAGTCCGACGCCAAGCCCACGAAGAACCAACGAAAGCACTTCCGAGATCCGGTTCAGTCGTCGCACCCAAGGCTTACAACCGGAATTCGGACTTCTGCCGCCCAAGACTAAGCAGCCAACGAGGCCAACGATGGACAACCAGTCGTCGCAGAACCCCGTCCGCTCGCCACCGTCGTATACCTGCCCGTCGCACCAAGAACTCCGACGCCTTTCCACGGAGACGACCCACGAGGACATCGAGGACTGGCTGCAACATTATGAACGTGTGGCGCGCCACAACGGGTGGTCAGCTGAGCACTGCTTGCAGAACCTTTACTTTTCGCTGGAAGGAACTGCGAGGCACTGGCTGGAAAACCACGAGGCTTCTTTGACGTCGTGGGAGCTGTGCAAGCCAAGGACTGAAGCAGACGTTTGCCTGCACAACACCGACGTGAGAGGGCCGAAGATCTCCTGCGAACAAGAACCCAAGGCCTAAATGAGAGCGTCACCAGCTTCGTCGAGGATGTCCTCCGCCTGAGCGCCCGCGCCGATCCTCACGAGCTACCGAGGAGAAGAAGCTGCACCACCTGATGAGGGGTGTGAAAAGCGAGATTTTCGGCGGTCTCATCCGGAATCCCCCGACAACAGTCGACGAGTTCGTCAAGGAGGCGACAAATATGGAACGCGCCCTGCTAGCCCGCGTCCAGACACTACCAACGACACCCTGGCGTAACTACTACTGGCGACATGCTTGATCCGACCTGAGCACGCACCCTGCCCGGACATCCGTGACATTATCCGTGAGGTCGTCCAGGAGGAATTGAAGAAGCTGCTGCCCGCTGCCGCACGCCCGGCCTCGCTCTCCATCGCCGAGGTTGTGCGCGAAGAAGTCCAGAGAGCCATCCAACCAGAGGCTCCCGTCGTCGTGGCGACGCCACCGAGGAGCCCACGTTGAGCTTACGCCGCCAGTGGCCCGACGGCCACCGCCTCGCCAAGCCTATGTCGCGCCGCCCCGACGTCAGACGTCCTGCGCCGCAACTACGACAGACGTCACGACGACCCGGTGCAGTACGCCCGCCCAGAGCCTCGCTGCACCCCGGAAAACAGACGTCTGGACGAACGCCCGACCGACGCCCTCTGTGCTTCCATTGCGGGGAAGCAGACCACACCTACCGCCGATGCCCATACCGACGACTTGGGCTGCGCGGGTTCCACCCGAACGACCCGCGCCCCCGTTATGGTGAACGACCTCGGGAGATCGACGAGTACTTGCGACGACCTCAGTCCCCCGAGCCTGCGTCCCGCCGAGAGTTCCGGTCGCCGTCGCCGCGACGTCCAGCTTCGCCGATGCACCGACCCCGACGTGAAAGCCTGTCGCCCCTCGCTCCTCGCCGGGGAAACTAGGCGCGGCAACCCCTGGAGGTGGAGTTGCCGAAGACGACCGACGCCAAGATCCTCCACGAACGTCGGAGGGCCCCCACTCGAACGCTACCAGAGACCGAAACGACGCTCCTGCAACGGTGTCCAACAACCTAAACGTTGTCATCGACGGCCTCGACGCATCGGCACTCGTGGACACCGGAGCAGACTACTCAGTCTTGAGTGGGAGGCTCTCCCGCCGCCTTCGAAAAGTCACGACGCCGTGGGATGGACCTCAAATACGAACCGCCGGAGGGCACCTCATCACGCCAGTCGGGAGATGCACTGCTCGCGTCGAGATCCACGGTGAGACGTGCCCTGTGAAGTTCGTCGTTCTGCAAGACTGTTCGAGGGACGTTATCCTCGGAATGGACTTTCTCTGCGAGTATGGCGCCGTCATCGACCTCGGAGCAAACCAGCTGACGCTGCGAAAGCCTGTTTTACCGTCGGTGGAGACCAACACGACGTCAACCGCGATCCGAGTTATCGCCGACCATGTGAACTTACCGCCGCGGTCGAGTGTTTTTGTCACCGTCACAACCGACGCAGCCATGCACGGTGAAACTCTTCTGGAAGGCAGCGTCCAACTGCTCCTTGAGAAAGGAATTGGCGTCGCACGAGGCGTAACGGATCTTCAAGAAGGACGTACAACTGTTCTTGTGACAAACTTCCGAGAGGAGCCGCAGCACCTAACGAAGGGTACCACCGTGGGCCACATCGAGGAGCTTCAGGCGCCAGCCGTGGTCACCGCAATCTCCGAAGAAACCTCGTCGTCACAGCAGAACAGCACGTCGCCGCCGCCGATCGACATTGACCCCGAGCTCCCAGCTCCTAAGCGCCGGCAACTGGTTGATCTCCTCGCCGAATACAGTGACTGTTTTGCCACATCGTCGAAAGTTCGCCAAACCCCAATGGCGAAACATCGCATTGTTACCCACGACGACGCGCTCCCTGTCCACCAGTCGCCGTATCGAGTCTCCTTAAAGGAAAGGAAGGTGATTCAAGATCAAGTCCAGGAAATGCTCGACGACGACATCATTCAACCCTCAAGAAGTCCATGGGCGTCCCCAGTCGTCCTTGTAAAGAAGAAGGACGGAACCCTGCGGTTCTGCGTGGACTATCGTCGACTGAACGCTGTGACGAAGAAGGACGTCTATCCGCTCCCCCGCATCGACGATACGTTAGACCGACTGCGCCACTCCCGATATTTTTCGTCGATGGACCTGAAGAGTGGTTACTGGCAGATTAAAGTCGACGAACGCGACCGGGAGAAAACTGCCTTCGTCACTCCCGACGGACTGTACGAATTCAAAGTGATGCCATTCGGACTTTGTACAGCGCCAGCCACCTTCCAGCGTGTCATGGACACCGTGCTGGCAGGTCTGAAATGGCAGAGCTGCCTCGTCTACCTCGACGATGTCGTGGTATTTTCACGAGATTTCGACGAGCACCTGAAACGACTTCGAGCCGTGCTTCAAGCCATCAAGACCGCCGGCCTGTCACTCAAGCCAACAAAGTGTCGATTTGCCTATAGTGAACTTAAGTTCCTTGGCCACGTCGTGAACAACAAAGGTGTTCTCCCTGACCCCGAGAAGACCCGCGCCGTAGCTGCATTTACGCCGCCGTCTGACAAGAAGGCCGTGAGAAGATTCCTCGGACTCTGTGCCTACTACAGACGATTTGTTCGGGACTTCGCCAAGCTGTCCGCACCGCTGACGCACCTCACGAAGGACGCCGTAAAGTTCGAATGGACAGAAGAACACCAGCGGTCATTCGATGAGCTGAAACGAAGACTCCAGACGCCCCCGATTCTTGGCCATTTCGACCAGTTCGCTGATACAGAGATCCACACGGACGCCAGTAACACCGGACTTGGCGCGGTGCTAGTTCAAAGGCAGGACGGGGCAGAGCGAGTCATCGCATACGCGAGTCGGACGCTATCTAAGGCGGAGAAGAACTACTCTACAACTGAAAAGGAGTGCCTTGCTGTCGTCTGGGCAATAACAAAGTTTCGCCCATATTTGTATGGAAGTCCTTTTCGCGTGGTCACGGACCACCACTCGCTCTGCTGGCTCGCGAATCTGAAAGACCCCTCCGGACGCCTCGCCCGGTGGAGCCTACGACTGCAGGAGTTCGACATGACCGTTGTGTACAAGTCCGGCCGGAAGCACAATGACGCCGACTGCCTGTCAAGAGCTCCTGTCGAGGCCGGTCCTGCCTGTATCGAAGACGACGACGATGAGTGTTTCCTCGGCGCTTTGAACGTCAGCGACATGGCAGCGCTCCAACGAGACGACCCCGAACTGCGACCGCTCATCGAGCACTTAGAGGGACAAGCGAGTACGGTTCCCCGTGCTTTCTTAAGAATCCTGCATACCTTCTCCATGCGGCAAGGGGTGCTGTACAAGGAGAACTTCGTCAACAACAACACAGCATGGCTGTTGGTTATTCCTGCCAGCATTCGAGAAGAAATCTTCCAAGGATGCCATGACGACCCAACGGCTGGACACCTTGGCTACAGCAGGACGCTCGCCAGGATTCGAGAAAAGTACTACTGGCCGAGGCTACCGAAGACCGTTCACCTGTACATTCGATCATGCCACGAGTGTCAGCGACGCAAAAAACCGCCGACGAAGCCGTCAGGACTTCTGCATCCGATTGCTCCCCCGTCCAGGCCGTTCCAGCAGATCGGAATGGATTTACTTGGCCCTTTCCCGCTGTCAACGTCGGGAAACCGCTGGATAATCGTCGCCACGGATTATCTCACACGGTACGCCGAGACGAAAGCCCTTCCATCAGGTACGGCTGTGGAAGTCGCCAAGTTTTTCATCGAGTCCATTGTCCTCCGGCACGGTGCCCCCGAAGTCCTCATTACAGACCGTGGATCATCGTTCATGGCCCAGCTGACGCAAGAGATCCTTCGCCTCAGCGGCACCGGCCACCGTCGAACCACTGCGTACCATCCGCAGACAAATGGACTAACCGAACGGCTAAACAAAACTATCGCCGACATGGTCTCCATGTATGTCGACGTAGAGCACAAGACTTGGGACGAGGTGTTACCCTACGTCACGTTTGCTTACAACACGGCGGTGCAAGAGACGACAGGAGTGACCCCGTTTCAGCTGGTGCATGGCAGAAAAGTAACGACCATGCTCGACGCAATGCTACCCCACGAACCAGCTGACGATGGGATCCCCGACGCCCAGGTGGTTGCTCAACGAGCCGAAGAAGTTCGCCAGCTTGCCCGACTCCGAATTCAAGATCAACAACGTGTCGACGCTACCCGGTACAACCTTCGTCGTCGGGACGTCCACTTCCAGCCCGGAGATAGGGTGTGGGTGTGGACACCGATCCGCCGCCGTGGTCTCAGCGAAAAACTCTTGAAGCGCTACTTCGGACCCTACAGAGTGCTTCGTCGACTCGGGGATCTGAACTACGAGGTGATGCCCGACGGAACACGGACTTCATCACGCCGCCCTCCACGACCAGAAGTCGTCCACGTCGTGCGCATGAAGCCGTACTACGCTCGATAGGACTGTGGACCTTATGTGTTCCAAATGACTCTTTAGCTTACCGTTCGTTTTGTTTGCTTTGTTTTTTGTTTTGTGCTGCATCGGGGCGATGCACTTTTTAAAGGGGGAGTAATGCCGCGCGCGCAGCTTGCCAAGTAGGCAGCGCGCGCGTGGCCTAACGGTTATAGCGCCTGCCTCCCACGCGAAAAGCCAGGGTTCGATTCCTGGCCGCGGGGACGCCTTTTTGTAGACATCTAATGTAATGTTCTGGTAAATTCGAGAACCGTGTTGCTTGTTCGAGGTCAGAAAGTTCTACACGCCGAACCTTCTGGGCCGATTATTCCAGAAGCCCACGCATGTACATAAGGGGCTCCGCGTGGCGAGCCGCAGTCAGTTTCGCCCCAGCGTTCGACTCTGCTGTTTCGCCGACTTCGACGCCCGCGACGCTCTACTGTTATCTTTTGTTTCCTTCTTTATTTTTGGGCACAAGTTCGCCTCGATTAAACGTTTAGTTTACTTCAGTTATTCGCCGCCTCATCACTTGTCATTTGAGATAATATATCTAAACAGCGCTCTTTTTATTTAATTTTTTTCACGTGATAGATTGGGTGTGTCGTCACTCACTCAGCTCTAAACAAAAACGGTTAAGGTTTTTTTTTTCCTTTTTTTTCGGAACAACAGAGCGCGAGATTTTAACGGATTCTGCTACGGTAATAAAAAAAGTTGAATGAAAGTAACATGGGAAGTAATCGATTAATCTGGAGTATTTTTCCGACTACTTTTTGAGGTTGTAATTGTAATTGTAATCGGTTACTTGTTACAGTGAAGTAATTGTAATTGTAATCGGTTACTTTTTACAGTGAAGTAATTGTAATTGTAATCGGTTCCTTTTTTCAGTGACGTGCACCAGTCTGCTCTTAATTAGCAATGATATTAAAACAGAACACAAAACATTAAATCGTCTCAGTGTCTGCGAGCCAACGCGCTGGCCCATGAATCCATGTTTGTCAGATTTAAATACTGGCCGAGGTGCCCGCGATCCGACGGAAGCCAATACGAGATTTCCGCTAGACGTCAAAAGATCTAACCTTAGAAAAAAAAACGCATTTTTTTATTATTGGGGGCATGTAAAGTGATTTTTGTTGGTTTGGCTTGTGAAACACTAAAATGGGAGTATTTGCATTGCTTTACCTTAGTTAGGAACGCAGCCAACGCTACGGGTGAAAGAAGCCACTGAGGCAGCGCCAAGAGCGCGAGGTTAAGCTGGTCGTTCTCTTTCTGTGCCTATGCAGTCGGGATAAACCAGACCCACTAAATAAGCTAAGCTTTATACGCATCTTGGTGTTTAGAATGATGGTTGTCAGTTATCTGAAGCTTTATCTGAAATCACGGGAAACGCTTTTCCGCGGCAAAGCAGAGCAATATTACGTGAGCTTCCTGACACTGCACTTTTGAATCATTACCATCGGCTGTTGCGCTTGATTTGCTACTAACAAACCATGATGGCGGCGCCAACAAAAATATCGGGGGAAAAAGTGCCGATACTCCAAGCGTAGTTCATTTGTGTTTAGCTTACAGGCTAAACCTATTGCGGTGGAGGATCGTTGGCCGAGTGTGTTGTGGCACCGCAGATCAGAGCACGTACAGAAATGCTCGAGCGCGAGCTCCGTTTAAAGCACGGAGCATCACGATGCAGGACCTGTACATAGGTATTCACACGAGGAGCAAATCCCGGGTACTTCTCCCCGGCACGCGCATTCCACGACGAAAACGTCAGGCTTTGCGATGTGCAAAAAGCCTCGCGTTTTCATCTCGTGATGCGCGCGTGCCGCGGAGAAATTCCGGGATTTCTCCCTCGTGTGAATACCCCTGTAGGAACAAAATCCCCTCAATGTGTTTGCGTTGGTCTTTGAAGTAACCTCAAATGTGCCAGTGCACGAGGCCCATCTCTCGAGCGGCCCTTGGAGGCAAATGCCGGCGCAGCACTAAACTGACTGGCTCTTGAAAGCGAACGGCGGTGGAGGAACCACTCGTGGCGCGTGTCTTGCGCGTTTCCACAATAGTGGTTGGCGGTACATGTAAAAAAGGCCTTTATCAAGGGACTTTAGCGGGGACGTTGGGTCTCAGTCGCCCATCTGCATCCTACCGTCGTGCGATCGTGTACCACATATAGTGAATAATGCACGTTAAAAACACCGAGCTAACAGTTATACTGCACTTTTTATTATCTTGAACGGGTAACAATGTCGCCTTACAAAACCGCTGCTCTCTAAAAAGTAACGACCGATTATGAATGCGCCGTTACATTCCATTTTGAATGTGTGATCGCGTGTTCCTATTCTTTTTTTTCGTCTACATCTTTGATTATGCGGCTCTGACATATGATGATAAAGAACTAAGAAAATAACACGCAAACGCAAAATACAAAAAACAACACACACTAGGCGCACTTAGCAAAAATAATTGAAATGATAGAATTGATTATAATTGTGTTTTCAAAAGTTTGAGCGCACCAAAATCTATAAAAGCGAGCTCAATGCTCTGTATGGTAGCGCTTGTTCACTGGAAGTGTAGTTCAGTGCAATATGTTTAGACTTGTATGTTCCACTTCGCTCCCACGATAAAAACCAAATAATTTACTAGTAATCAATTTAGTGAAACAAGGCTTACTGTTTGTATATGTGTAATGCGCTCAGTTTTCGCGTGATTACACGCTTGTTTATATTATTGTTTTCGTTTCAAACTGCGATTCATTTTGTGCTTTTTTGTCTGCTAGTTACATTAAAGACTAAGCTAACTTAGGAGCATTCTATTTCGCGGATTGTAAAAAACCTATGCAACTTCCTACGTGTGAAACAGCAAAAACAAAATCTTATAAAGTTTCACAAGTGACCTCTTGCCTGAGTAAACATTGTTGTTTGTCAAGAACAATTGCAATTGTATGAAATCACGCGGGAAAAACTCGTTCTAAGCACGCGACTGTTGGCATGCAGTGAATACTCATGATCGGCGCCGAGATGATTGGTAGCTGCCAGCAGGTGGAGTTTTTCTATCAACCCGGAGTTAGAATGTTTCCTTCTTTTTGTTGCAAGCAATCAGGAGACAACTTACACCAAATCTGAGGCATCTAAAATATCGGAGCGCATGATTTGGGAAATTCAGTGTGGCTAGAGGTTGAGGAAGACAAATATAAATAAAAAGAGCTGTCAGTCAGCGCGGTTTGTTTGAATTCTGCTTTATCTTTCGTGTGTCTGGAGTGAGTGTTGTTTGCTATTGTGCGCTGGGCTGTGTGTAATAATAAAGCACCATAAGCATTCAGACAATAGCGGTCTGAGCAGTATTTACGTACAAGCTTTAACTTTCGATGCACCTTAACTTTCGATACGCTCAACGCTAGTGTAAAATATAGGGCTGTTTCATTCTTTATCAGCGTACCATGTGCGTGCTTAAACTATATTTTTTTCAACGTCAAGCTTATTATTTGCATTTTTTTCATTAATGCACACGAGCACTTCCGCGTATAAATCACCAAATTAAGACTAGTACAGGATGTCACAACAAACTTTTACAGGGGTATTTTTATAGCAAAAACAAGCTAAGCTTCGCCTAACGCTCATTCTCCACCCAAAGGTTGCGGCTACGTCACAACCAGGTGCAAAATTTTCATCCCGAATGGACAACTTATTCGAAAGTTATAAGTGATTTTCTTAAAACTTTAATGAGAAAAATGGAGCCATTTTTGTCCCTTTTCGGTTTCTGGTGCCTTAGAGCCCTGTGTATTCGAAAACTCTGTTGGCCGCCATTTTCCCATTGAACTTTTCAGAAAATCCCTTATACTTCTGATTAAGGTATCGGATCCGGCTAAAACTTTGAAATCTGGTTGTGACCTCTAGCGCTACCTTTGGGCAGAGAATGAGCGTTCGGCATGCATAGTTTATTTTTACGGTAAAAAAAAACTGTATTTCTTTTTTGTGACACCCTATACATTGCCTAAACTATGTGCAAAAGCTCTCCACAGACCCAGAATCACTTGCCTGTGCTTCTTTGCATTTACCACTGGATTCGTATTAAAATTATTTCTTACCATTTATTGCTGTGACTTAATTTTTAACCTCGGCATATTTTTATTAAGACTCTCGTACCACTCCTACTTTTGGTTTACCAAACTGAACATCTAAAACCTGAGTGTATTTTTTGTGTGTTTGCCGGTCTCGTGGTCTTGGTCAAGATAAACACCCAGCTACCTAAATGAGACACCTCAGCGCCCAAAAATTAGTTCATTTGTTTTGATTTTAGGTAGTTAATTCCTCAAGCCAGAATTGTGTAAACACAAGTCTATCACGTCATCACATTTTCCTGGAAATCCACAAAGAGCCAAACAGATGCATGACAAAAGGGCCGGTCATATCATATTGACGCCCGCAGATCCGAGAAAGCAACTGCCTCGGTCACGGACTTCTAGAAGATTCGCGTTCATTCTTGCACAAGACGTAACTTTCGCCCTGCTTTCTTGTTCTAGAAAGGGCCTGTTCATCTTCGCCCCGAGCACGCGACGCTCAAACCTTTTTTGCCGAATTTTCACGATAGGGACGCAGTGTAGATATGCAGCTGCCCACGACCTTATCGAGTTAGTCTCGCCATCACTCTCTGTTACGCTGCCGAATCGCCGTCTGTTTTTCTGCTGCATCGACACTCTTCCTTTACTTTTTTTGCGTGGCAGAAGTTCGCCGATTAAACCTTTATTTTTAGTTCACTGTTCGTCCTGTCGTCACCTTCATTCGTGACAATATAATTCCGATCACGATGAAATATGGGCACTTGGCCTCTGAAGTCTCCGATAACGGCGCACAGGCAATTTTACATTTTTTCAACGCGTCGGCGGTTATGTTGAGCATGTGTCTGGCCATTTGGCTCAGGACGATTTTCGTGTTTTGTTCTGCCCACATTTGGTGGAGACTTGAGCTCGGAGCGTAGGCAACTGGCCCCCTTGCACGAGAACTGGCGCACCCGTGCGCGTTCCAGAAGAAAGCTCGTGCAGAGAAAAACAAGCAAGGGACTCATACTTCGTTTCAGCTTGGGTCCAGACGCAGCCGATGCTACGAGCGCGAGCGTGTGGCCCTGAACAGTGCTTGCATTGCACAAGCGCGCGTGCTTGGCAGGGACGCTGAAAGCCCGGAGCCTCGCGCTTGTAGCATCTCCTGCGTCTGGACCTAAGCTGGAAACGAAGTATAGGGATGTCAAGTTCAGAATATAGAGAAATACGCCACTGTATGAAAGCGCCACCACACACGGTGCAATACAAAGCGTTCACCTGCTTTGTATCGCTTCGTCGAAGCTGTTGCTCATGTCAGACAATAAGCAGCAAACAACACGAATGCTACAGCTTCGCTTCGCTGCGTGTGAGAACCGGTCTTTTTACACCGTGTACCCTTAAGCTCAGATTCCAGCCCAAGCACGAAGCGCGAGATAGACCGCGCTCATGTCTCTGACACGTGCCATTGGCGACGTGAGCGATCGAAAGCGTCGTTGTGGTCGGCCCACCACAATTGGCCGAATGCTGACCATGACGTCAGCAAAGGATGTCTCATCGACGGAAATAAGAGGAATGTCAGAACTTCAATTTTAACGGTGTTGGCAGCGTTGCTTTGAGAGCGCCTGATTTCAGGCTTCCAGGATGCCCATTACAAACACCATCGAGCTTGTTGTTCACAAGGTAATGACGTCACGAAAGGTAGCCAAATGAGGGCGCCGCCGACACATCTCGCCGCTAATAGCGTCCTCTATTCTCACAAAGCCTGGAAGTTCGTTGACGGAGCCACAGACTCCTCTGTAGCAGATTTGGAGCGCGAGGACTGGTAGCACAGATCATTTCTCAGGGAGCCTGTATTCAGCGCACAGCTTTTGCAGCGGTGGAAACGAAGCATGGTTTTCAAACCCAACGAGAAAAGAAGCGGTAGCCCGGGGAACGCGAGAACCAGAAGCGTACATTCCATCGCTCTGGACATGTGTGTTTCGGCTTCACGCCGCAGAGGGGCGCCCTCTACATGCCTCTTGTCTGCCGCTTTACCTTTTACTTTTAGGCGGCCGCGTCTCGTGGCGATCTGCCAGGCTTCGTCAGTGTAGAGGAGGCTATGGACGTACACTTCTAGCAGGAGCGCTCGTTCTGCGGAATAGAGCTTCAAAGTAGCGACTTCAAGTTCTCGTACTTGTTGCATTGGCAGCAGTGTCTGCTTAAAGATGAACAGAGTATGGTTCAAAGAGTAGGCTCGTTCGACTTACATGCACGTCCTGCATCGGTGCAGAAATATGTGAAGGAAGATTTACTTCCGGTCGTATCTTAATACACATTACGGAAGTACACTGCCCTACACTTTCCTGAACCGGTGTAAGAGGCAAACGGTTACCAGCTATGACGCTGACTCATCAAGCTAGCCCTGGTCTGAATGTCCAACAATTCGCAAAGTTTTTTGTTTCTTTTTTTCACCTCACAAACAAACTATGCATCACCGAACCCAAAAACAACGCCTTAAGTGTTAACAAGATGAAGAGTTTCAGTACTAACCGTTGTTTTTATAAAAAGTTGCAATTTTTTTTTACATTTTAATTAGAAAATGGGGATATTTTTTGCCCGTTTCCGGAAAGTATCGCTAAAGAGCTCCATGTATTGGAACGCTCTGTCGGCCGCCTTCTCCAATCGACAATGCCTTAAAACAAAATGCAAATGCTTAAGAAGGTGAGGATTAGTACTAAAGATTTGTAATGTTGTTCGGCCCTCTATTGCTACACGTCGGCGAAGAATAAGCGTTCGGCAATGGGTACTTCATGTTTGCGCTGAACGAACCCCTGTAGACGTTCTTTTTTCAGACATCCTCTACATGGTTTGTACATGACGTCACCGCTCCATGCGTGTGCTCAGTTGTGTTCTTTCCTACGTGTCCTCCGCCGAGAGGAACAATTCCCTAGGGTATGAAATGCATGCTGCGTAGCGTACGCGTTCAGCAGTTTCCGCCATTGGGTGAATCAAACCCTGTAGTTTACAGTGATGACATCCTTTGTGGCAGTCGATGCCCGACAGCGCGTGCAAACAGGGAAATGTACAAAAATCGCGACGGCGGCAACCAGACAACCGGCAACCCGGTTGTCTCGTTGCCGCCGATGCTTATAGATTGCGGTAGCTGTCAAGTGTTCTGTGCCTTCAGGTCATCTGAGGACTGACAAAATCCTGAAGAAAACTGCGCATAACAACTCCGCTGTCCAAAAACAACGCAATGCCGTCGATGTGACGTCAGTGCAAGCCATGATAGAGCCCATTCGTTGTTTCGCGTTCCGCAATGCACAGTTCCCGCCTACGGTAAAACATAAAAAGTAACATCTTTTTCAGCGCGCGGTACTTTTGCTGAGAAACTAACTCACCCATTGAAGAGCTTGGCACGGATGACTTTTTTCGAAAGAGGAATGACTTGGGTTTTGAGATGGAAGAGATAGATCTGGCACTTAGCCTAGACGGGTTGAGGGACGAGCTTCAAGAAGAGCCTTGTTCTTTATAGAACACATCAGCACATGCGGAAAAATAAGAGCAGGTTTAAGAACATTAGGTTCCTAATGGTCAATAAGAACAAACATTACCTGACAAAGAGGGCTGGCAGAGTCGCAGATGCGTGTGTGTTGCAGGAAACGAGGTTCAGAATGAGTGAACGCGGCGGTTTCTTTGTTTTCTTTTTTCCGTTTTTCCTGCGCGAGAGCGCGTGCAGCATGAGACTGAAGGCCAACCTAACAGGCTTGCAATTACACGTACTGGGTAGCCTAAGCAAATTTGATGACAATAACACTAATACTAATAACACGAATAATAATATTAATATTTTTTTTATTCCACGTGTATTAAATGACACAATACAAATACGGGTCTGTTCAAGCCACAGGAGGCTTGTGGGACAGGACCCGGCAAATCGAAACGGCGAAAGTCTCCAAAGAATAAAGTAAACTCAAAATAAGATACGAGCTATGCAAAAGATAAGAAGAAAAAAACGAAGGGTTACCACAAGCCTAAATTGGTCAGCATTTTTTTCATTTTTTTTGTTGTTGTGCTTTCAAAGAAGCGATCTGGCAGTTCATTGAAAATGGAAGACACATAATACGAGTCAACTCTTCAGATAGCGCGTAGTACAACTGGCGGTAACAAAACGGGTCTTGTGACGAAGACTCCTGCTGGGAACAAAGGGCTGTTCAAAATCATCATTCCAAAAGTGGCGCAGAACTACGCTTTGCAAAAACAAGGAAGAGAAGTTGGGCATACGCAAAAACTCGAAAACATTTATGCAAGTAAAATAATCAAAATGATAGCCAACGCTCTTTAACAAGCGCCCAAAATACGATCAATTTTTATTTGCCACGACTCTACACACTTTCCGAACAATGTGATACCATACCACAGTATACTGTAACCAAGGGCATACACAATAGACTTCCTCACTGAAAACGGCATAAACACTTTCTGGTTGTGCAGCAAACAGCTAATGCTCCGCAATTTTAATCAAACGTGAGCAAAATGGCAATTCCATGACATATCTGAATCAAATAACACTCCAAATACCTCACATTATCAACATATTGGAGCAAAGAAGAAACACAACTCGAGCAGCTTGATTTATGTAACAAAAGTGGTACGTAAAGGGCCACCTTTATTAATCAATTTCTAAAACAAACCAGTTTTTTTTGACGCGTTGGGTGAACTGAAATTGTCACCAAATAAATGTATTATCTGCAATGCATCATGCCTCAGTAAATGGACAGCGCTTTCATATTTGAGATGACGAGATACATGTAACCTATCGACCGCATATTGAAAAAAATATTGCAACAAGACACTGCTGCTGAGAGTTCATGTACGTATGATACTAAATAAGTACGAAATGATACTAATAAAACTAATATTATTATATTTTTAATATAATACGCTCACCTCAGGCCAGCGGTTGTACTGCAATGGCTACATTTCTCATCTACACCTGGGAGAATCGTCGCCCGTTGGGGCAGACTAAGTTTTAACTGTATAAACATACACACAACCCATTTTTTGTATTTAAGTCGTAAATGACAAAAAAGAATCATTAACAGCACGGACGAAGATTATACTAATATTGCTTGGATACGGGCTAGTTGATCAGATATTGTGACGGTTTGCTGCGCTACGTAGATGCAAGAAAAACGCAGTTGATAAAGAAATAAACTAAAGCAGAAAATTGACGAAAAGAAAATAATAGAATGGCGCAGACCAGTTCTGTAATTTCTTTCTCATCTTTTTCCCCACACCGCCACACAGCCACAATATGTTTTTTTTTCTTTCAAAATAGGGTGCCCGTGGAGTGAAAGCTCGCGCTGCAGAACCCAGGATCCTGGGTTCAATCCCCACCCCTGCCCATGTCGATCTGGATGAGCATCGCACCGGCGTGCGGTCGTGTATCACTACTGTGTGGTGCACGTTAAAGTCCCCAGGCAAGCAGTCATACTGCACTGGCGAAATTGCTTATCTGCAGATAACAATGTCGCCATGTTCTGGCATGTTCTCCTGCTAGTATAAACAACTAACGCCAATTTGTTTGTCAAAATACTCTGTGGAGGCAAAAACATGAGAAAGAAATGGCACAGTTGTTATACTCCGTTTCACCTTATGTTGTACCGCAGCGAAGGCTCGAAGTGCGAGCTCATAGCGTTGACAGCTGCCCTTACTGCACGAGAGCCTGTGCCGCTGAGAATTGCCCTAAAGCAAGGAGCTCGCGCTTGTAGCCTTTCCTACCGTACGACATAAGGTGAAACAAAGCATAGTCTGCGCCATTCATGTACATTGCTTTTCTTCTAGCCTCTATTTGATGATATATTCGGCTGTCGATTTTCAGCCTCTTGGAGCGCTCTGAAAAGCCGCTGTGCATTCGGCTGGTTGATGCCAGGCGCTCCAAGTATATTCGGCAGGTTCTTTCGAGCGCTCTCGAAGCTCCGACTCTCGCCGTCCTCCGAATCGGAGCGGTTTGAGGCGCTCTGACTTGGAAGTGGAAGTGCACGAGAGATTTGGCTGCCGGCCGGTTACATGACTCCAGCCATTCCGCCATTTTGCTATTGTGTCGGAAGCGGACGGCGAGAACGCAGCTACTCTGAAGAAAGAGGGCTGCGAAAAACAGCCGTCAGTCTCGACGCCGTCAGCATTGTGTTGTGCTCCCCGAATTGAGGTGAAATGTCGTTGAAACGAAGAAGTTTAATGTTAGGGGTGGCACCGTCAGTGCTCCTGGCGAAGCTAGCAGACAGCGACAACAAGGTCAAGGCCTATGTTTCTATAGGGGATATTCACTGGCTGCCATTAATGTGTGCGCGAATGCTGAGCGTGGGCTGATGGTGAGCTTCTACAGTTCTTTTGCAACGTGCATACCGCACCATCGAGAGTGCCGGTCTTAGCAGGCTATTAACGTGAGCTCATCCTGAGCATGCGCTTTCAACAGCACCCACAAATATGGCGTCCAGTGAATAGAACCTGCACGGACGAAGCGGTAAGAACAAAAGTACAAGAGTTTTCAAGCTGTAATGTTGTCTGTTTTTATAGTTTCGCAGGAACTTCCCTTGGCACGGCTGGGTTGCGCTGACCTAACCAGCGTTCGCGTTGAGGGTTGCCATTTTTCAAGGATTGACGGATGGATGAATGACTGAATACTGCTGAACCCTTTGAATCCGAGAAGCAAAAGTTCCGCTAGAAGGCGGCTCGCGCCGTCCTCTAGTGGCACAGGCGACCCTCTTACCGCTCGGCTTGCCGCTCTGAAAAGTAGAGGAGCGTTCGGCTGGGTGCGCCGATTCTCTCGCTCCGATGCGGAGGCGCTCCGGGATCTGGTAGCTCCGACTCGGATGATTGGAGCGCTCGAAAGTGACCTCAAGGGCGACTTCAATGACGACCTGGAAGACGACTTCAAGGAAGACTTCTAAACGATTTCGATGACGATGCCTAAAGGACGACGTCTAGGACGACCTCAAGGGCGACTTCAATGATCGACCTGGAAGACGACTTCAAGGACGACTTCTAAACGATTTCGATGACGATGCCTAGAGGACGACGTCTAGGACGACCTCAAGGGGGACTTCAATAACGACCTGGAAGACGACTTCAAGGACGACTTCTAAATGATTTCGATGACGATGCCCTGGAGGACGATGTCTCAGGACGACCTCAAGGGGGACTTCAATAACGACCTGGAAGACGACTTCAAGGACGACTTCAAACGATTTCGATGACGATGCCTGGAGGACGACGTCTGGGACGACCTCAAGGGGGACTTCAATAACGACCTGGAAGACGACTTCAAGGACGACTTCTAAACGATTTCGATGACGATGCCTAAAGGACGGCGTCTAGGACGACCTCAAGGGCAAATTCAATGACGACCTGGAAGATGACATCAAGGACGACGCCTAGGACGATAGGACGACTCTCGGACGACATCAAAGTAGACTTATAGTATGACGTAAGAACTTCAGATTGGGCGAGTTGGTTGTTCATGGTTGTCGACGTTTCGCGCACTCGAAAAACTGTTACTCAAGCATTCACAGACCCAAAGAACACACCTCTCACACAGCGCTCACTAACAACTTTGTATTTCGTGATTTTTCTTCGGCTTCTACTTCTACTTCAGTTTTTAGACGATTAGCAAATAGAAAAAGACGAAATATGAGTAAAAAATTCCCGTCTAACGCTTAAGCTAATTTGCGGCTAAGTAATTATTCTCTTTCCGCGATAATGTTATCGACGGCGTACTAACACATTTGGCCTCTAGTCGTATGATGTTCTCGGCTTCGATGATTTCCCTTGTTAATTGGTTTACACTTTTGCCCAACACGGTGCTGTTGTTGAAATGTGCGACACACCCACAATCCCGACAGTGTATCCCCAAGTGGCCAGAGTTGGCGTTTATGATGTTGTTGCTGTGTTCTCGAAGGCGGTCATTTAGACATCGCCCAGTTTGTCCAACGTACTGTCTTCCGCAGGAAAGGGGAAAGAATAGACAACCCCCTCCACGCAAGGCACAAAGTTGGTCCTATGCTTCTTGAAGCAGCCGATTGCAGGATCTGGGGGTGTGGTGACGTTTTTACAATGGCTGGACAGTTTGTTGGGTGCTGAAAACACGATATCAACGTGGACTTTGTTAGCTGATTTCTTAAGGCCGTGGGAAAAATTGTGGATGTATGGGACGATGACTGGTCTTCTTGTCCTGTTGCGGTGTGTTTGTTTGGCGCAGTTCCCTCGCTTCATTTCTTTAAGAATAGCTTCGACCACTGACACCAATAAGAAGGCAGGGTACCCTGCGGACTTCAGTCTCACTATTTGCCCGTTGAAACTCTTTCGTATGAAATGTGAGCACGACTTTGTGATTGAGCTCTTAAGGCATGACCGCACTATGCCTCTTTTCATGAGTTTTGAGTGCGCGGAGTTGAAAGGGAGGAGTGGTGTTTTACCCCTGGGTTCATAGAACCAGCAGACGTGGTGGGGTAGGACTGAAGTAGAAGTAGAAGCCGAAGAAAAATCACGCAATACAAAGTTGTTAGTGAGCGCTGTGTGAAAGGTGTGTTCTTTGGGTGTATGAATGCTTGAGTAACAGTTTTTCGAGTGCGCTAAACGTCGACAACCATTATAGAATGACCTCGAGAACGACGCCTTTGGGACGACGCCTAGGACGACCCCTCGGACGATCTCAAAGACGAAATTTAGGAAGACTTTTAGGTCAATCTCGAGGGCGATGCCTAGTGTTTAAAACAAGGGATCACGACCACGCTAACTAAAAGAGCCAAGGAAGGCTCAATTCCGCTGGTTGCCTCCTGTTTTTATTTTTTATTTTTTCATTCTTGCCTCGACTGACTGGAACTTGTCTTCATCACCCTCCGACGCGTTTTTTCCCAGATGCTAGCGCAGAACAGCTTCGCTTTAAAAAAAATAAGATTTCCTGGAGTGGCATTTCTACTTTGGTAACACCATGTAATGTACAGTATCCAAAGAACGCTTTATTAACAAAGCATGGTGGCTTTCACAGATGGCTGCTTAGAAGAACACAATGTGATCCATCTTGTGTCTGCTTATGATCATTGCATGTCCTCGCGAGTACGTACAGCACTTCTTTTCATAAAGACGTTTAACACTCTGGAGGTCGTCGTCGTCTTTTTGATCTTCTGAGAGCTGGCACTTGTGAGGTGGTCTCTTGGTCGCCTGCCGCACGTGAAGGCGTAGCAGGTGTTAGGCCTGCCACAGGCTGGACCGTTGGCCTGGGATCTTGCGTCCGCAGTTGGTCAGCATGCAGCTGCTGCTCTCCTTGTGAAGTATCCACCGTTGCCCTCCGGGCGCCCTCGGACGAATGAATGACGTCAGTAACCCTGCGATGTCCTACGCAAAAATCGCTCGACAGCTCGATCACTTCCCGACGAAAAAAATAGCGGCTGCCGCTGGGGCAAAGGGTGAGTGCGAGTTCCTTGGAAGAGAACAGTAAATTCTGAACCGCAAGCGGTAGCCGAGTAGCAGCTCTTGTGGTCACTTCAAATATTTTATAGTTGTCCTCCGGTGGCGGAGAGAAATCAGACAAGCCTAGTTCTAAGATTGCCAGCCGATACTTTGCGGTTGCCCTCCTCAACTGTGCCCACCGATTGCTTGGCTAAGTTGTTTGACTGCGGTGGCACACAGCCGTAGTCAGTTGCTGTACTTGGTTATCTTTCAAAACCTGTTGAGAAACAGCGCTAGTAAACTGTGTTTCATTATCCGACACCAACCTTGTTGGCAGTCCAAACCGCGCAGAAATAATGCACAGTGATTCCGGTGTGGTCTCTGCCCTCTTCGTCGGTACCGCCTCTATCTACATGGTTTCTGAGCCGACCAAAATTAGTATCGTCTGACCCACCAGCGGACCAGCATAGTCTACCTGAAGGCTTGATCACGGGTAGTTAAAGTCCGTCCAACTAATCGGAACTTCAGCTGGGGGCGCTGAATCTGCCTTGAGGAAAGTCTCGCACCTTCTTAGGATATCTTCTAAGTCTCGATCAACTACAGGGTACCAGCAGACGGTTCAAGCCAAACGTTTCATGGCTGACATTCTTGTTTGGGTGTATGGATGGCCGATAACATCCTGGAGCATGCGTCCCTGGGCACAACCACTCGATGTCTTTAAGAGGGAGGTCTTGACTGACTGTCAGTTAATTTATTTTGTTGAAATAGCACTGGGACCTCTGCTCCATCGCTGCAAGGTGCCCTGGCCGCCCTTGCCGAATTCAGATTTTTACCTGACCAAGCGACTGGCCTTGCTCTGTCATGTCGGATAGCTGCCTAGCCGTTAAACACCGATATCCGCACGCTGGGTTCCCAACATATATTTAGCGAGCTCGCTATCGTTGCGGCATTTCGTCTTGTCGGACACTGGCAACCGAATAAGTGCATCTGCATTGGAATTATCCTTCCTATGGCGACACAGCAGATTGTACTAGAAGGATTCAAGAAGCGAATCCAAGCGCTTGATTTTTGTCGCAGCCATTTTGGGTGAAACTATTCCCCGGAGAAGGGGAACAAGAGGGACAAAGGTCAAACACAAATCTCCAAACACAGCCATGTGACTGGTGCACCACCAAAGAAATCCGCCTGGTCAGGGTATCGAACCCTGGACCTCTACATTTCCAATGGAGCGCTCTACCAACTGAGCTAACCAAAGGTTAAACCTGGACCAGGCGAATTTTTTCGGTCGCGCACCAGTCACCTGGCTGTTTTTGGAGATTTTTGTTTGTCCTCCGTCCCTCTTGTTCCCATCATCCAGGGTTTATTTTCGTCAATCTTGTCCAGCTCGCTTGCATCTTTGCATTTAATTGCACTATTACCCATTTTCGGTGTCAACTTGTCAGGGTGATATTAATATGTCAGACGCTCGTGGTTCGTTTGAAGTGTGAACATACGTTCATACAATTATCTCGGAACCGTGGATCTCCAAAGACCATAGCAAGGGCCTCTCAGTGTTCGGCCGGCGTAAGCGTCCTGGTCCGCAAACCGATTAGATACTTTATGTCAATTGTGGAATGTTACAACACTGCCCTACCCCTTAGTTTTGGCATCACACTCCAAATTCAGGTGCATGTTTTTCGTCGCAATACACGAGTCTAGTCGCCTGAATTAGGAGTGCTTGTGCGGTCTCTGGGTACCCTTGGTTTCGCATAAAAAAGTTGTAACTTGCTGCGATATTGTTCACTTGCGAAGCATAATGCCCTTCCAGGTGCTGTAGGACGTATTCGTAACTTATTTGACGACATGATGGCGCTTAAGACAAGGACAAAAGGGAGACTAGAAAACACGGAGCGCTAGTCTAGTCTCCCTTTTGTCCTTGTCTTAAGCACCATCATGTCGTCAAATGCCCTGGACCTACTAGCCCAACAATCTGCATTGATTCGTAACTTATGTTTTTATTACTCTTTGGCTGACGACGGCCTATCAACACCTTAACCAAGTTGTCACTGAGCGCAGCCGCCAATACTGCCTTACATTTAGGTTTCTCGGTGCACTAAAATAGGATATAGGCCTCCAGCTGAGTCTTGTAAGTGTTCCGCGCGCCACTTGTCTCGTTAAATGGCGGTGGGCACTGCGTCATTGCTGGAACTGCGAATGGTACAGGGGCACTTTACTGACATTTCGCCAGCTGTTACATCTCTACCAAAGTAACGCCGGGTAAGATAATAAATCTAAATAAAACGTTATGAACAGAGCATGGTGGCGTTTTACAAATGGCTGTTCGAGAGAACACTGCGAGATCACTCCCGATTGATAAACTAAAGGTGTCCACAAGCTTCTGAATTTACCGAAATAACTATTAAGTATTAATAAACACTAAACATATATCTTCCGTTTTCTTCTGGGGAATATCTTCTCAGCATCTTAAACTTTATCTTGCTCCATCTGATTGAAAAAATGCGAACCTAATACTGGTTCATAAACAGGAGACTCCAAACTAATAAGCCAATATATCAAGAAGCATATTTTATATTCAAAGAATATACACTTTCTAGGCACTCATGACATTCTTTTTAACCGTCAATATATATGTGGTAAGTCATGCTTATGGAAATCTCAACTAACAGCATTTTATAACTGAAATGTCATCAAATTATGATACCAATGTTCAAACTTACACTATTTTATTGACATCTCGAAAGCAGTTGACAAGGTTTCTCATCAACGTCTTGTAGTGAAACTAAGTAATATTAATATTCACTCTCCTGTACCCACGTGGATTAATAAATGTGACACAAATCGCACTCACTACCCATCGATTAAAGAAAGCAACATCTACCACAAGTATGGTAACGTCTGGCGTTCCTCGCGGAACAGTTCTTGTCTTCCTTTCCTTTTAAATCACAGCGGAGCTGTTAAGGGCTAGTTTCCCAAGTATCGTGTCAGTCAGCAAACAAATGCTGACACAAAACTCTGGACAGCTACCGCGAAATATGAGTGACTGTGGAAACAAGACAACCGGGTTGTCGGTTGTGTGATTGCCGCCGTCGCTCCGTGAGCGCAACCTTTGCATCATTTCCACTCTGGCTTGCCGACGTACGACCGGCCATTACTTCATTTCCACCATAGTACAGCCAGATACCTTTCTAGGGGAATACATTCCACTCCTCAAAAGTAGAATAGCCTCGGCATGTACAGTTTTTTTGTAGAATGACTGGACTTCCTGCAGCCGTTACGCTTTCCCCATTGAATTGGGGGGCTTGGCGAGAGCCATCTATCGTCGGGGAGGTTTCGGCTCTCAACCGGTAGATGGAGATGATGATAATGGTAGTTCTTTATTTTAAGGCTGGGTTTTTCCTTCAAAGTCAATGCCCTATGGGCGCGCGCTGGCCGTTCAATTGTGTGTCTTTTTATCTACCTTTTTTTTATACATATATACGCGTATAAATAGAGAACACAACGACAACAACGTTGGGAGGATGACACACTGGGCGAAGGCGGAACCACAATCTGAGCCCGGGGTCTCGGTTTCTCGGAGGCGGCATCCTCTACTTTGACTGGGCTACCTCCTTGGAGCCTGATGCTTCGACCCCAGCAGAACCCAGTGTGCAACAGCGCCATCATGTACCTGGGGCTCCTTAACGCACCGATCGAACGGCGTGCCAGATCCACATAGCTCGATCTAGACCCGCCCAACCCGCCTCCACAAAATCTGGACTTCTGCAAATCGGAAAGCTATCCTCCCCAATACCAACAATCTATGTCATCGTCATCATGCATAAAAACAGGGTATTTCAGAGAACAAAGGCAAAATCGCTCCTGCGAAAACTACTCATCGCAACGAAAAAACGCTTGTGTCGCTTTGGTCCTGGGCCAGGAACCCATTTAGAAAAATTATTAAAGTCCGGGATAATTAAGTTCTTTATTATCTTTGCGTAATTAACTTTTTGATAATGTGTTTACGATCATGGTTTCAATTAGAAAATTGCTCAGCATCGCCGAAAAACACTAAATCAACAAATCGCAGAACGATAGAAGGCACGCGAAGCATTTTATGGCTTTCTGAAAAACCGCACAAATTCGACGGGGTTTTAAGTGTCGGTTTGTTATCGGAGCGCATCTTGGCCCCGGCCGCACCGCGCCCCATGCAGAGATAGTGCAACCAGCCTCTGCTGCGTCGCGCGATGACAGCGCAGCAGAGGTTGGTTGCACTATCTCTCCACTGGGCGCAGTGCCGCCGGGGCGAGATGCGCTCCGATAACAAACCGAAACTTAAAGCCCGTCGAATTCGTGCGGTTTTTCAGAAAGCCGTAAAATACTTCGCGTGCCTTCTATCGTTCTGCAATTTGTTGATTTAGTGTTTTTCAACGATGCTGAGCAATTTTCTAATTGAAACCATGCACTTCAACACAATATTAAAAAAGTTAATAACGCAAAAATAATTAACAACATTATTATCCCGGACTTTAATAATTTTCCTAAATGGGCCCCTGCCAGGACCAAAACGACACAAGCCTTTTTTCGTTGCGATGAGTAGTTTTCGCAGGAGCGATTTGGCCTGAGTTCTCTGAAACACCCTGCATACTCATCACATTATCATGTTCACTAGACGCAGCACCGCAGGCTCCATGGTACGGTCTGCCACCTTTCCGCGGTGCCGCGGCTCTCCAGAGCCAAATAAATAAAGACTAAAGACAAAATTGTTTCCTGTCCAACATCGGGTAGCGCCTGAAAATATAGAACAATAGTGTTTCCCCGTTTACAGGATCCAAGCTCTAAAACTACACCATACTATTGGCACACATCACTGAAATGACATGCACAATGCAGAAAGAGACCGATTGTCTCTTGAACGCAAAACGGAAATACGCACAGAATTGCGGAATGTTTTTGTTTCTAAAAGCCAAATGCGGAAACCAAAATAAACTAATGTTTTCTGAAACTCGGGGTATATCGTGTGCATCATTTCGAAAAAGTATCGAACGAAAGCAACACCAACACATTAGATGTAGTTTGACACGTAGATACACTGGCTTGCACTGGCGCACTGACCGCCGGCGTAGTGTAGCGCGTAGTCGTGAAAGGTCTGCGCCTAATAAAGACAATATCTTATTTGCAAAAAAAAAAAGAAAAAAATGGCTCGGCGCGGCGCGGAAGAAAATTTGGAGAGGACATCGTTGCGGCCGCCAAAAACATCCTCATGTGCTTGTGCGTCTAGTGATGCGGACCTCCCATTCGTCAGGACTGGATTCGGTGGTGTAGGCATTCTGTCTCAATGTAAAAGAGCGGTGTTGAATGTATTCCTCCAGAAACGTATTTGGTACAGCTTCGCTGGTCTTCATTCGTCACCAGAGTGAAACGGCGGAAAGTTTTGAGATTAACTATCCCCAGCTTGACATTTTTTCTACAGCAAGTAGGTACGCCGACAACTGTCTCATTTATAAACCGATTCATTCACATCATTTATTAATTTGATTAATTAATACTGCTTACCTCGTTGAGACGGTAGCAGGTGGGAAACTTTACATATTGGAAAAAGAAAAAGGAAAAAGTGCCGTTATAAACAGTTCAAAATTTCGGCAGCGCCTTGCTGCAACGCGACACAGACAAGCTAATTGACTGGCTCATTCAATCACATCGGAAAATACTCGCGAATATAGCATGCAAAATATACAATCAAGACGCAACTCACACGTACAACAACTATATACTTTTCAAACCGATTTTGGAGAGGAATGAACAGAATGTTGGACTGTTCACAACGTCGGCTGGCAGAGAATTCCATTCTCTAACGGTGCGTGGAAAAAAATGAATGATGAAATACATTGTTTTAGTGGAAAATTCCCTCATTGACAGTTGATATGATCATCTTCTTAATCGTGGCTGAAAGAATGAGATATACATATTTTTGTCAATCTTTAGCTGATCAAGATTGATTAGATATAAGAATTTTTATCGGTCGCTCCGTCGTCTATATTCAAGGCTCTTGAGGTTGGCATTTTGCAGGCGCTGGCTGGGAGACACAGTACAGCTATAGGAGCTGTAGAAAAACCTAACCGCCCTACTTTGTAGAGAGTATCACAAAAGAAAATTTACACGGTCTTTCTTACCACAAAAATGAACTGAGGTATCGCCGAACGCTCATTCTCCGCCCAAAGGTAGAACTAGAGGTCACAACCAGATGCCAAAATTTCAGCCTGATCCGATAACTTAATCAAAAGTTATAAGAGATTTTCCGAAAATTTCAAAGGGAAAATGGCGGCCGACGGTGTTTTCAAACACATAGGGCTCTATGGCACCAGAAACCGAAAACGGGCAAAGTAGGCTTCATTTTTCCAATGAAAATTTTCAAAAAATCACTTATAACTTTTGATTAAGGCATAGGATCGGGCTAAAACTTTGGCATCTGGTTGTGACATTTAGCTCTACCTTTGGGCGGAGAATGAGCGTTCGGCGATGCCTAGTTTATTTTTGCTGTAAAAATGACTGTACATTTTCTTTTCTGACACCCTGTACTTTTTCCAGTTTATTTTTGTTTACTTAAGTGTGCGGATCCCAGACCACTCCTGCATACTCTAGAATGGGTCGCACGTAAGTCAGAAATGCGGTCAGCTTCACCAATACACTGGAGCGCCCCAGGGATCGTCTCAGGAAGCCTAGCTTTACTGGGTTATGGGACTGTTTTCACTTCCATTAAAGCCGTAGTTTACCGGAATGTCATCGGATTTCTCACTTGAATGTCACGAATTATTTTACAGCAATGTTACCGATTTTTTTTTCCGAATGTCACCAGAATTTTTACCAGAATGTCACCGGATTTCTACCGGAAAATAATTTCAGTAAAACCCTATTTTACTGGATTATGGGACTTTTTGCTTCCAGTAAAGCCACAATTTACCTTAAGGTCACCAGATAGTAATATCTTTATTATCTTTGAAAAAATACATGTGTGCGTGCTGGCCCACGAAAGCAAAGATGTTTGTATGTGAGACCAGGCAGCCAATAAAATACCGTGACACAGTGAACACTGGAGAAACAAAACAAACAAACAACAATAATGTAGGAATGTGGGCAACCAATATGCACTAAGTAATTATATAATTATTATTTCGCGAGTCGTGAGGCAACATTTTCTTACATTCCATTTTACCGCACAAAAGGATGATATGTTTAGCAAAGACTTGCAAACTGTTGAAAATTGGCCGGAATTCACCGTGTTTCTTCTTTCTTTTTTCGGAAGTCAACGGAAGGAACTTAGGAGGAAGCCTGTGAACCGTGGTTGGTGTATGTTTACCAGATGCTGGACGATTCGGTAACAACTAAAGTGGTTAGTCCATATAGACCTGAAGGTTCTATGTATCTATTTAACCGGGTCGATACCAGTGAAATATTTTCCACCGCTGTAGACAAAAGCAATCAGACCAAGTAGGAACAACCGAGTTCTTTGTCGCAAAAGATATCTTTCAAGGTACCCACAATGCCGCTGGATAAATTCCTAGACGTACGGTAATAAAACCGTGCAGGTGCACCACACGGACACACACACGTATGCTCTCAGTAGCACGTTTAGCGAAAACTACGAACGTGCGAAACAAACATCCGCCGCCGTTGAGAAATCACGCGCACAGGTCACGATGTCGTCCCTGGTGTCGCCGCAGGTTCACCAAGCGTCAGTAGCACGCTTAGCGAAAACGACGAACGCGCGAAACGAACATGCGCCGCCGTTGAGAAATCCCGGGCACAATCACGATGTCGTCCCTGATGCCGCCGCCGCGGGTGCACCAGACGTCAGTAGCACGCTTAGCGAAAACCATGACCGCGCGGAACGAACATCCGCCGCCGTTGAGAAATCCCGGGCACACTCACGATGTCGTCCCTGATGTCGTCGCCGCGGGTGCACCAGGCGTCAGAAGCACGCTTAGCGAAAACAACGAACGCGCGAAACGAACATCCGCCGACGTTGAGAAATCTTGGGCACAGTCCTTTTCGCTCGCTGGATGCTTATGAAGCCCGACGGACAAAGAGCCGTAAAAAACAGGTCACTGAAAGATATTTTCTTTTCATCTGCACGCCCAGCTGCTCTGGAAGGTACAGGTCGCACACATGGAGCGAGAATCCGAGACTGGGCGTTCGTTCCTGGCCGGCCGTTGCTCGTTGACAGACAAATAAGCCGGTTTTCTTTAAAAAAAAAAGTCAGCAAAACGACCTTCTCGCATTTTCCCCACGACCCAATGCGAGGAGAGAGGGTGCGTGGGGACTCGTCCTTGGTGCGAGGCACCAAGGGCGCCCAGTCCCCGGCTCGCCTCGCCTTGGCTTCCCCCCTCGCGTCGGCTTTGAGTGAAGTTCGGTAAACAGGGAAGCGAGTCATCCGTTTCGGGTAAGATCAAAACTGGGTCGTCTCGGAAACGAAAGTGGCTGCCGGTGACATTCCAGCGAAATCTGGAAACCCGATGCCGATGAAATTACAGCGAAATCTGTTTGCCGACAAATAATCTCGCACAGACTGTAGGTATCTGGTTTCGGATGAAAACGGGTGAAAGTGCCTGCCTTTTTGGATCGTCAATACAGTTCGCTGCACGCACTTCTTGAGGGTTGCAACGTCGTCCCGAGCTAAAACTCGCACTCACGTGAATGCCGCCCGAGTGGTCTCGTACCTGCTCCGGCCCCGACTTTTTGCCTGTCGCAAATAGCAAGTTGCCGGTGATCGCTGCTCACCTTTTTGGATCATCAAAACAGTTCGCTGCACGCACTTCTTGCAGGGTTGCAAGGTCGTCTCGAGCTAAAACACGCACTCACGAGAATGCCACTGCATTGGCGGCCACCATTACAAACTCAGCTAGTCCGCCTGCTCGTCTTGGCTTCCTTGCCTTTAGCTGTTCCCCTTTCGTTGGCTACCAGTGAAGTTCGGTGTCCGGCAAACGAGAGCGGCTTCCGGTAGGACTCCAGCGACGGGTAATCGAAAGTGGTTCTGGGAAAACTTTCAGCGAAAGTGTCTTCCGGTAATATTTCCACCACAGACTAATAAACGACGCTGGTTTCTGGTGAAAATGAGTGGAAATTAGCCCGTTTCCACTGAATGTCACGGGAAGTTTTGTTGTATTTTAACCGAAAGTGGCTCCGGTAAAACGTTTACCGGAATCTGGTAACTGAAAGGGGCGGCCGATAATATTTTTACCAAAAAACTGGTAAAGTGTAGTTTACCAGTATTTCGGTGGAAAATTAAAATCTGATGAAAATGAGTGGAAATTAACCCGTTTCCACCGATGTCACTGGAAGATTTTGCCGGATTTTTCAATAGGTATAGTCAATGGGCTCGTTCCATCGTAGATCCCATGTAATGATCACCCCTAGGTACTTGAATGATTCAACTTTTTGCAAAGGCTACGCCGTCTATTAAGTAATGCAAAATTGTGAACATTTTTTTTCGCGTTTCGCGGTTCATTAATATTGTTTTTTTCGCGTTAAGAGTCATTTGCCACTTTGCACACCATAAATTAATTTTTGCCAGGGAGGCATCGATGAGAAGATGATCGTCAGGGCTAGAAATTTCAGTGTAAAGAACACAGTCGTCTGCGAAAAGGTTAATCTTAACTGGTATATATTCTAAGATGTCATTAATAAATATGAAAAAAAGTAACGGTCCAAGAACGGATCCCTGAGGCACTCCAGAGTCAACGAAAACAGGTTCGGAAATTGATCCATCTATGACAACCCTGTCGACGAAGTGTTAAGTAGTCACTAATCCAATTTGTAATCATGTCGTTCCTTAAGATTGCTTTCAGGTTTATTAATAACTTCGGGTGGGATAGTTGATCGAAAGCTTCTGAGAAGTGCAAGAAAACCCACGTCTACCTGGCCACGACGGTTTAAGAACTCGGAAAAATAATGCGTGGTTTCAACCAACTGAGTGGAAGTAGACAGACCTTTGCGGAAACCGTGTTGTCGAGGATGCAGTAAGTTACTTGATTCTAAAAAATGACAAATATGCGTAAATAACACATGTTACAATAGTTTCCCCGCAGTACGCAACAGTGAAATTGGTCGGTAATTTGTTACGAGTTCACAATCTTCGGCTTTGAAAACAGTGATAACTTTTGCTTACTTCCACTCATGTGGGTATCCTGCCGGTATCTAGAGACCTCTGAAAAATAACTGTAAGATATTTTGCGCACCATTTGGCATAACCGCATAGAAAAGCGTTCGGAACGTTATCTATCCCGGTAGATTTTTTAACGTCGAGATCCAGCAACAAAGAAAAGATTTCATCTTCACAAATCGTTAAGTAGTTCAACGGAGGGTATTCGTCGGCGCATCAAAAGTGGGGTGCGTGTTATTATCTATTGTGAAGGTAGATTTAAAAAAGAGATTGAAACAGTTTTGCCAGTTTTGCTTTATCACTCACATGTTCCCGACCACTTTAAGTCTACTGATCGTATTTTTACGGGGCAAGAGGTACCTCCAAAATTTAGCTGGTGATGTCAGCATAAAATTTGGCAGTGTTTCAGAATGGTATTTCTCTTTAGCCACTTCAATGCTTTATTTCATCTGCTGTCTGAGGTCCTCCAGATTACGGCTCCTGCCGTTGTTAGGGTGTCTCTTACAACTTTGCTTTACTCTGTAAACTTTACGTACCAAGTGGATGAGGTCGCGGGTCATCCAGGGATTTTTTTGTGCGTCGCTTTTTTTAAAGTTTAGGCTTTAAATTTTAGGCACATAATCTTTGATGCACCGTAGTGCCAATTATTTAAAAAAGCCAGATATCATTCACATTGCATTGAGGAGAGTCGCTAATGGCTGAGAACCAGAGGTCGGCATTTTAGGTCACCCTCACTCACCCTCACGCCCCTCACGCACTCACCAGCCCTCACGGCACTCACACCCCTCACGCACTCACGGTCCTCACAGCCCCTCACGCACCCTCACGCACCCTCACGCCCCTCACGCACTCACCGCCCTCACGGCCCTCACACCCCTCACGCCCTCACAGCCCTCACGCCCCTCACGCACTCATGGCCCTCACGCCCCTCACGCACTCATGGCCCTCACGCCCCTCACGCACTCACCGCCCTCACGGCCCTCACGCACTCACGGCCTTCACAGCCCTCACGGCCCTCACGGCCCTCACTCACCCTCACACTCATGAATTTTCCTGGTTCAGAAACTCACTCACCTTCACCTCACCTGTGAGGATGAGGGTGAGTGAGGGTGAGTGAGTGCCCTCATGAGTGAGGTTTGCCAAGGTATGATTGTAGGAAGCAGGCCCTGCCGTCTTCGTTGGCGGCTGCTCGCGCTCCTCGGGGTCTTTGGAAGGGTGTCAGCCACGTCGGGTCCCCGTGCCGGGAGCGGTGTCGTGAAGCCTCGCTCGCCATCTCGTGGGTCCGCTCGTTGCCGGGGTGCCCATCGTGTCCCAGGATCCATCGTATCGTTACGGCGGTCCCGTCGTCTCTTTGTAGGGCCGTGCAAGTATTCTTGATGGCGTGCGCGGCGCTGTTTCGTTGGCGGACCGATAAGGCGCTTAAGGGTATCGGTGAAAAGCCCCTCGATATGCTTTTTGTTACCAGTGAATATCATGTATATAGGGACTTCACCTCAGTGCAGTCTGTGAACAGGGGGATTTGTACATTTTTCAGCAGATATTTCTGCAGCTCTGATAGCGATACGCGCTACATCGACAACCGACAACTGTGTTTGCGCCCGCATCCTATCGTTATCGGAGTGCGAACACAACCTGCTGAAACCCTGTACTGTCAAGAGTATACTATTATAAAACTATCAATAGTATGCGATCGTTGGTTGACTGTCGGTACATATGTATAAACTATCAATACATCCGGAGCCGAGTACCGTAATAACTATCGATGACACTATCGATGGTCGACTACCGCAAAAATATCGATTGCGTGCTATCGGTACTGGATTATTGAGAACTATTGATACTGTACCATTGAAAATAGATTTGAGTAACGTTGGTAATAGTAATTGAAAATGTCAAATATTTCCGTGGTTGCCTTTGGCAACCCAGGAAATATTCCAAAGCTCATAAGAATTCACGACGGGAGCCTTCAACAAGCTCATCAAGGAACAATAAAAAAACGATAGGAAAGCGATACAAATACGGTTGTAAAAACAATGACAGTAAATCATCGAGAGACTATCAACAGTGCACTTCTGGAAAGCTATCGAGAGCACTTCCGAAAAACTATCAACAGTATACTTCAGAAGAACTATCGATAGTACTTTCGAAAAACTATATGAAGAGTATACTTCTGAAATAGTATCTAAGTTACATTATCAAAAAAACTTTTGAAAGTGCTATCAGTAGTCGACTATCGTAAAACTATAAATAGTACTATCGATAGTTGACTATCGGAGAACTATCGATAGTTGACTATCGGAAAACTATCGATAGTACTATTCATAGCGACTATCAACGGTCTACCATAGTAAAACTGTTGATAGTCGACTATCATAAAACTATCGCTAGTATCGATAGTCAATCTATCGATATTTTCGCATTACTAATGCTAGGTCCTAACTCAAACTCAAAAAGTAGTTTGTGCTGTCACCGCAGTTGGTGCGTTGACGCTGGTGTTGTGCGCGGAGGCGCGAGTCGCCACCGTCGGCGTGCATGTGCGCTTGAAAAAGAGCCAGCGCCGTCCTCCGCCGCTCCGCCCCTCGGTCACCAGACACCAAGGCGCTGCGGCCCTGGGGAGGGGATGCTTTATCTTTTGGTTTGTTTCCCTTTGACTCATTTTGCACCTTGGCCATGTGGCCGAGAAAGACACGCCTTTTATAAGCTTTTTTCTCTTTTTTTTTCGGTTTGCTTTTATATTTATTATACCTAGCTCTATTTACTCAACACTGTCCGGCATGAAAAAGCGGCTTTGATTTTTTAAGCATACAAATTCAGTTTTTATTATATCTTTGTGCATATAGTTTCTGCTGTTGTCTTTTTCTGCTGTGCTTACTACGACAAAGGTCACACATTTTACAAATATAATTTCATCCAGTTGAAAAAAAAATACAACGGTAAATATTAAACGTATTTTAATTTTTCGAGAACCTCCGAGCTGAAGTCATGACAGCCCATCAGGTCCTTCATCTCTTTGGGGGATCCCCAAGTAAAGAAAACATTTCCGATCCCCAACAAACTTGTTGGGATCGGCGCGCTGTGTCTGTGTCTTCTTCTGTGTCCGTCGTCTTTTTGCGCTTTTTAATCATTATGAATCACCAACTTGCCCAACTTTCTACCCTCGTTAACATTCCCGATTCTTTTCATCTCGTTCCCACTGTTTTCCTACCAGTCGTGCAATTATTGCACGACTCGGCGAAGTGCTTGCTTCAGCGACTTACGCCAAGTATTGAAAATAGGCCTGTATACTCGTATACTTTAAACGACTTTATTTCGCGAATTTCTCAAAGTGCCGGTTTCAAAGAATTTTCACAAGCACGAACTTCCGCGATTCGGGTTGGTGTGCTATATATTCATTACCATGGGGTGAATTATTCGCAGGACCAAATGTTCGCGATAATTTTCTTCTTTATTAAATGGCATATTTTTGGAGATGTTGTCATTGTACAAAGAGTGTCGGTTACTCCATAACAATTATTTCAATACTTGAAAAAAAAAAAGAGCGAGAGAAAAAAATAACAAACACGAACACAGACATACAAACAAATTACGCAAACGCGCACGCGCATAGGTGGCACAACCTAAAAAAGTGTTCCGCACAAGTGTAACTCCTGCCCACATCTGTATATGTATATGTGTTGACGAATAAAACACAAATATTCACGCCCACATTGAATACGTGCACAGTAACGCACGTGACACCATGTCATATATATATATATATATATATATATATATATATATATATATATATATATACGGCAGGAAAACGCACTTGAGACGGTTGTTGGAGTTTTTAAAACATATTATTCGTAAAGTTCGTCGACGTTTCGGCCTGAGACAGACCTTTTTCGAGGCTGGTCTGTCTCAGGCCGAAACGTCCACGAGCTTACGAATAATATGTTTTAAAAACACCAACAACCGTCTCAAGTGCGTTTTCTGCCGTATATGCTTTTCGTCATACTGCGCTACGTTTTCTCTCTCTCTCTCATCTCTATATATACATATATATATATATATATAGAGAGAGAGAGAGAGAGAGAGAGAGAGAGATCGATAACTATAGTAAGTTACAGCTCAAAAAGGTAGGGTGAGGGAAAGGAAGGCCGGGGAGGAGGAAGCAGACGGAACGCTGTAGGAGAAGGAGGAAACCTCCTCCTCCCCGGCCTTCCTTTCCCTCGCCCTACCTTCTTGAGTTGCAACGGACTATAGTAGTTTTGCGCCATGTCACCTTCAACAAAAAAGTCACGCACAGCGTATAGTACCTTTCGTTGAAGTGCCGAGGTGGGCCAGGGTCCGATCACTTTGGGGCGCATAAAAGGTCTCTTGTCGATTATCCTTAGGTGCTGTTTAAGTCTTTCGCGTTTTTTTTTTTTTTTTTTGAAAGGCGGTCACAATGCATAATAAGGTGTTCTACGTTTTCTTATGGTTGTCCACAGGAACAATGAGAAAAAGACGCATTTGATGTTACATGTTGTAATTTTGTTTTTCGTGAATGCAACGTTCCAACGTAGTCGATGTAGCAGTGTGTCTTATAGCGTGGTAAAGCACTGTATGTCGGATAGTTTAGGTGAGGGTGCATGGATAAAAGAAGAGAGTTTCTCGCTTGCTCATCGAACCAGGAATTTTCGCATAACTTCCTTTGTAGCTTCCGTGTAAAAAACTTAAAGTCGTTTCAGGAAAGGGAGATTAGTTGAGGCTCAACGCAGTCGTGTCCTAGTGCGGGAAGCTTGTCTGCTTCTACGTTTTCCGGTATGCCACTGTGTCCAGGCACCCACTGAAATTCGATGATGTGACCATAGTCTTTCAGCAGTGATATTTCTCGGAGAATCTTGTAAACAATTCCTGCCTTGGTTCCACGGGTGTTTACAGCTTGCAGAGAGGTTAGGGCTGCTTTAGTCTGTACAAATAACCCACTGTCTTGTGCAGTCTGTTTTTGTGATAAAGTAAATTGCTGATAAAGTGCCATGTTATTCTGCGGTTCTAGAGAAAGTTTGATCAGATATACAGTAAGATTTTTGTACGTCTAAATCCGGTATCACAAAACCGGAGTCAGAGCCATTTTCCAAGGTCGATTTGTCTGTGTACACCAGAGTACGATGTTCAAATGATGAGAAATGGGATAAGGGCAATTGTGCTGGTACCGCAGTAGATACTGTAGGCGTTTTTTCTTTTTATGGAATGGAATTTTCGTTAGAATTTGTGTGGACATAATGATTAAAGAGGCGTAGGTGTTCTCGTAATTCCAAAATTTAAACTGGGGGCACATTGATTGGTGTGATGCTAAGGCTTCATGTAGGCGCGGACCACATCTCTCCATAATGGTTCTTGCGAGTGGGTGGTGGCTGGGTTGCGAAGAAATACGAAGAAAACACCGGTGTGTTTCTTGAGTTCGCAGAACAGAAATCGGAGGTTATCTAGCTACGGATAAAAGAAGAACCCCAGATGTAGCACGGGGTACACCGATGCGTATCCTCAGACTTCGTGCCAACGTGTAACGAAGACGAATTTCCAGAGATTTATTAAGTCCGTGTAAGACCTGCAGGGAATATGTGATCGTTTGGCGTACGAGTGTGGTGTGCAAGTGTAGCATTGCCGACGTCGAGGCTCCCCACTCCCGTTCGTGCCAGCTATGTCGAATATTTCAAAATCGCGAAATTCGCGAGCGTTAGATTCTTGCGAAAATTAAGATCTTTGCAGTATTACAAGTTGTAACCAGGAATAAATTCCTCCACCAGCGTAAGAAATATTCATCTGATAACAGAATTATATATTTAAATATTTTTCTGCACTTCAAGTTGTTTCTCTAAATGAAAGCACGTATATAACTTGGCGCTGGCGCTCAACCCGTTTCCTTCTCGGCATTGATGAATAGTTGCCAAGTGCAAAGTAAGCTTACGAGTATTTAACCTTGAAGCTCATCTCAAAACACACCTCTGATTTGTGGTACCGACTGAGTTGACCTGAATCGCGGGTTGATTAAAAAATGGTATAGAGCGCTATGATTTGTTTACCGTTTTTCCGTAGGCGTACCTCAGCAACCTCAATGCAAATCTGCCATTTCGAGGCCATCCCTGCTCTCGGCGCCGGTGCCATTAGCGCTGGGTATAAATGGATTCGCAGATAATTATTTCTATGAAGGTACATTTAATAAATATCTTGTTGTAAAACTACTCCTAACTTGAGTAAAAGCCACTGGAAAAAGCCACCGCCACCTCTCCTGCGCGCTTAGTCTTTTCAATGAGAGATATATGCAATACTCCCTACTGAGCTGCCTGTTAGCCTGCTGATATTTTAATTGTCATACATTAAAACCATATTTGTGACCACGTGAATTTTTAGGTTATAGTGAGCGACCTTATGAAGATTGATGCGTATTGTGTTATTCTGCAAAAATAAATCAGTAAAAAATGTCACCTTTCTGGAAAATATTATTAATTCTAGTGGTACTTATTTTTACCACAAATTACTTGAATCCTACTTTTTTGCGGTTAATATTTTCATAGTTCCTTTAGGACGTTCAATTGCAGATTTCAATACCTTTAATTATTGCTAACGGCGTTATTTAACGAATTCTGGCTCCGCCGCATAGGAGCATTTCGTATTATTTCTTTTTGGATCGGGTACAGGGTTCGCTTCCGCTTTCCAACAGTGGCCCCCTGTCGGACACAGGGACTCAAACAAAAAATATAACTGTTCGAATATAGCTATCACTTCCCCAACGAGGTAGAGGGGCTGAAAGCGATAAACCGGGGTTCCGGTCTGCACTCGAAAGTGACCCCATAAAGGCGCTGCCATTGTACGCAAATTTGACCCCTCGTAACGTCACCAAACCAAATACGTGACGTCACAGGAAAGATGGCAGCGCCCATGCAGCGGCTGGCCCCAGATGGGCCGGAGCATTGGCCGGAGCTTGTCGGATGCTTTGTTCGTTGTCGTTCCTCTCGGCGAGTTGATTTCAGACGCGGAAGCCGTCATATGAAGCCGGTCGAAAACGACTTCAGAGTTCAGCGTGGCGTCTGACGTAGGCATACCATGAAAATATGGAGGAACGGTGTGCATTTCGCTGGTGACCGACGGGGATATTGCCACGAAAGAGACAATCGTCCCTACGTTGCTCGGACCTCGGATAGATTCGGATACCGCTAGGATAAATTTTAAGGTGACGTTTTTGTGCTCTCGTTGACCATCGGAATCTTCGAGGTCTGCAGTGAAGCGTGTGCAATATATTTGGATACACAGTTTAGTGACGAAAATTGCGTGAGTTGTGCTTTGCAGCGTGCAATCGTGGTGCCGCTTCGTTCAAATGCCTGAGGGCTCACTTTGGTTGTGCGGTGCACCGGAGAGCTGCCTTGAAGCTTGTAGTTCCCGTGCCGTGCTAAATGATACTGTGCTGCTTCCCAAATTGTTCCGGCGTAGACGTGCACTTTCACGGAGCACAGGTGCGCGGCGCACCGAAGAGCTGCCTTCAAGCTGGTAGTTCCTGTGCCGTGGTTTAGGTGGTGCTGTGCTGCTTCCTAAATTGTTCTGGCGTAGACGTGCACTTTCACGGAGCACAGGTGTTGCAGTTGGTATTGATTCCGCTGGCCTGTCGCACATTTCGTCGATACAAAAGTTTTATCAACACTCGTTACGCGAATCGCAAGCTGTATGGACATTTCATCGCGCGTGTAACCTACCCAGTCCATCCGTTCACGCCGCTTTGCGACGACAGTCTGCAGCGGCTCATTACCAGAAAAGTGGTCCCACATCCATTTCAGTTCAGCTCGTCCGCAGCATTCGCCAAACCACGAAGGAGACGATTCATTCGGACGGAATGCCACTGAAGC
>JAZHYW010007939.1:0-12875 GCA_037355805.1 Ixodes ricinus | reverse complement strand
TAAACTCGTAAAAGCGCTCTCTCACAACGGATGGGGTAACTAATCACTTTTTATGGTTCGTTTTATTGTTTTGCTTTTCAAAATGGCGGCCCCCATGGCATTTTGTTTACCGGCTTCTCGCGTCCGCTTGCGTTGCGTTTTCGCTTTAGCTTTATTGTGACGTGCGCACCACTGGACGACAATCACAGGTAATTTATTCACACGAGAGTTATTTCAAGTGGGCAACTATTTGTTTTCGCTCTACATAGAACAATTGATACGAAAACGTTACAAACAGCACATGCAACGATCCGGTTGACGGGTATTAGCGAACAGCAACGTTACTAGAACCACTCAGTTGGAAACTGCCACAGAGACTGCTCTGAAAAAGTGGCACCGATCCGTCCACGAGAACCGAGCTAATGGCAAACACAACGCCGCCACTTCTCCCGCAGCGGCCAGTCCAGGAACTGCACGTGACTTCCATTTTTTCGTTGTAATCGGCCATTTTGGGGCCAGAACAGATACTGTGGAAGGGGCTTTGAGGTACCGCCCCAGACTCCCAAGCGGACGCGCCGCGGTTTACTACCGTGGTTAATATGCACCTAACTCAGGACGCGCTACCTGAAATCCTCGCTGAGGCAGGGTTGTATAAAAACAATATTAATTATACTGCAAAACCTTGCGAACTAAAGATTTTAGAAAACAACACGCGCCCCCCATTTCGTACTAAACTCCAATAAAAGTTACTACAAAAAGAGTTTTGTTCCGTTAGATTTTACGCAAAAACATGCTTTCTAAAAGCTCAAGGCGACCACAGTTAAGACAAATGATACAGAGTGGCGCTGTTGTCGCATTTAGCTCGGTCTCGGTGGACGCCTGCGGCCCAGGTTTCAACGGCGAGTTTCCCAACTGAGAGTTCTAGTAACGTTGGCGAACAGACACGGTAGTACAAACAGTTTGAATGTTAGCTTTATTGTGACGTGCGCACCACTGGACGACAATCACAGGTAATTTATTCACACGAGAGTTATTTCAAGTGGGCAACTGATTTGTTTTCGCTCTACATAGAACAATTGATACGAAAACGTTACAAACAGCACATGCAATGATGCGGTTGACGGGTATTAGCGAACAGACATCGGTAGTACAAACAGTTTGAATGTTAGCCTTTCAAGCTATGTGAATATGCACAGAGACTATATTGCTTTACAGAACGAGTGCGATTACAAACCAGTTGCTTTAACAGTAACTCCAGGCTAATGTTGTTACTGTGTTTGCTGTGCAAGCTGTGTTTGGAGGTGCATTTGACCTGCTCGTCCTTTTCCCCCTGAGATGTATGTTCAACACACCTGGGGGGCTATGTTCGACAAATGTTTCGTTTCTCCTAAAAGAAACGGAAGTGATGGAAGTGACGATATTGCGTCCGATTGGTTAGAGGCTCAAATGACCAAAGTTTCCTCTTTCGTCATTTGAGCCTCTAACCAATCAGACGCGATATCGTCACTTCCGTGTCTTTTTAGGAGAAACAAGACATTTGTCGAACATAGCCCCCTGGTCAGTTTTCTATGAGATATGTTGGATCTAGCCAGTCAATTTCTTCAGCACAATGTTTAGAGGTTAGGTTAGATGACGGCACGCCTTTACAACTCTCCGTCTCCTGATCTGTCTAACGGGGCGGCTACTGGCCGTTCGATAAAATATCACCTATCATCGACAAACCGTAAGCACCTAGAATGCCACTTTCTGACTGCAGCATCACCATCGAACATTGTCGTCCGTGGAAGCGACCTCCTGGCTGAGCACTCAGCACTCTTCACTCGTCACCCTCGCCATAAACCTCACCTAATCCTGTTATTGCTGATCACTGGTGATGTACCTTCAAACTCCGGCTCACGTCCCACCTGCCCCTGCTGTTCCCAGTCTGTGTTCGACAATGTCGCCACTCTCCAATGTGACGTTTGTTATTCCACCAGAAGTGCGAAGGTGTATCTCTCGCTTTGTATAGACGCCTCTCCTCGTTACCAATTGAGTGGCTCTGTGCGGCGTGTCAGCTCCCACCCCTGACATGACCTCTTCCCATCCCCTAAGCAGCACGGAGGCCCCTGCATACCCCACCATCATCCCCAGCTCTACCAAGTAGTTCTCCGACCCGCTTCCGGCGAGCGACAACATTGGCAGCGTTCACCGTTCACACGACAACTCCACGTTTGGCATAGTTGTCGTGCGAGAAGTGCGCGATTGGAGTCTACAGACTCCAATCACGTTTTGTTTTCCAACGTTTGCTTCCTAAAGAACAAGCTACCTGACCTTAAAGCACTGAAGTAATCTTTCCTGAATACAATATTCGCTGTGTGCGAGACACGGCTGGACGCCTGTCTTCGGTGGGCAATTAATGGGCAATTAATCGACCTCACAGAATTCCCTGTATTCCAGTAAGACTGTCCCTCAACTGGGGGCGGCGTCCGTCCTCGCCATGCCAAAACACCTGCCCTGCGAACGTCTCGACCACCTCACCCCTCCGGGTCTAGAAGCCATCTTCGTCGAGGTCTTTTGCAAACATGGAAAGCTTCTTCTGGTGTCTACCTATTGCCCACCCTCCCTCCATGAACAATCGTACGCCCTCCTCCAAGAGAGCCTACAGCACATCGATCCCAGCAGGTTCTCTGCACTGTTCATCCGATCCACTCGATGACATGCTGTTAGACGTACTGGAAACTGCTGGCCTCACCCAACTTCGTGACGCTTCATCCTACATTTCTCGAAACGGCAACGCTACATTCCTTGACCTCGCCCGCACCAGTAATCTCACCTTATCCTACCGGTGCACAGTCAAATCCACCCTACAAGACAGTGATTACAGTGCTCTCCTCACCAATATCCATTGCTCAGCCCCTAAGCGAGATCATCAAGCCAAGAAGTTCCATCAGTTCTAAAAAACTGATTCCCCTCCTCTCAATCAGCTCATCCACCTCGCTCCCTGGTCTATCGTGTTTGATCAACCATCGGCTGACGAAGCCTACGACCTCTCGCTCAACATATCAGCAATTCAGCACAAATGTGTTTTAAGGATCAACAGGAGGCGCGGCAGCCTTCCATGGATGACAAAGGAGAGTGCAGTCTTAATGAGATGGTAAACACTGGCTATTCAAAAAAGCGCAAAAAACTCGAAATCCCACTTATCTTAACCAAGCACCTACCGAAGTCAAGCATCTCATCCATATCCCCCATAACGATTACCTACAGCAACTAGCAGCAAAAGCAACCTGCCAACCCAAACTCTTGAGCAGACTTGTACACGTTACTGGTGTAAATAGTAAGGAATTACATTTACAATTACTCGAGGCTGAATTGTAATTCTATTACAATTACAATTACCCTCCATAAAAGTAGGTGACCGCTACCCCCAAAGTAATCCGTTACTTTTGTGGCGTTACTTTCAACAATTCTTCCTCAATTATGATACAAAGGGAAGAAGGTTATTCAAGGATGAAGAAGTAATAAAACAACTAAAAACTGGGACAAAACAACACATCTTTCGGTGCAACATGAAAGATGTGTCGATTTGTCCCAGTCTTAATTGTTTTATTCTTTCTTCATCCTTGACTTCAACCAACACGCTCTTTCTCCCAAGCAAGGTTATTCAAGTTCTTATTGTTGCCACTTGTTACCATGATTGACCTTGAGTATTTCGAGCAACAGCTGACTCTCGAAAGTCTCGTCAGGCATTTTGCGTTATTTCTTACTCAAAATGTCAACTCGCTACGCTGAACAACTCATTTGAACCGAGGCATTGGATGGGAGTGCCATATTGTGCCTCCCCGAATTTTATGCTGGGCAAATTTGAGCTTTTTCAGCAAAGCAATTGAACTAGTATTTACCTCTGAAGATAGAGCAAAGCTTTGTCGTTGCAGCCGTTGCCCGATATTCGAGAGTCTTAGCAGAGTTGGTAACGGCAGAGGTGATAATTAAATAATAAAATATGATTACTGATATTCTTCCTGTCACAGGCCGGGCATCTTCGGTTTAGACGTTGGTGAATAAGAAAAAGTTTCCAATATTTAAATATAAGCAATCCCGGAAAAAAACAAAAATAGGACACTCATAACAACAATTAGCTAGAACATTGGTTAAAGCAACGGCATGTAAACGCACGTTTGCCATGTGTACCTTTCTTGGTGCCGTCCAAGAACGCACAGGCTACGGACCGACTGCAGTTTACTCCGGTGTTCTCCAGATAGACGACCACAAAATGCCACAGGCAAAAAAAGACCAGAGAACTAGGTAAGCCGCGCTATGGCCCCACTCGCAGGTTTCACTCCCTCCTCCTCAAGCCCAGAATATCAAGTCTACGTCAGCCACCATTATGTTTCATTTGTAAAAATATCTGCTCGAGATAAGATGCGTCCTGCTGGGGTAAAAACGGGAGGAATAAAAGAGAGAAGACTATTTCCCTTTCTCGAAAGTGATCAGCAACAAGCTGACTCACAAAAAAGTGGTAACTGAGATGCCGATAACCTGGCTGGAATTCACAGTATAAAGGGCCAGCCCTAGAAGTTGGACTACAAAAAAAGTAAGTAGCTTTTAAACCAGGTTAACATAAGGTGAAAGAAGCAGAAAAAAAATGCATCCTGTTTTCTAAGAGAAGATGATAAGTGCATGCACTCCACGAACGAGGATGCTTGCCGGCAATAACACCTTCGCATATTATCCCATCTCTTTTGAGTGGATTTTAGGTGTAGACGGAGCGTTGTCTCGTGTTAGCGCCTCTGAGCTTCTCGAAGAGGCATACAATCCCTTGGTGTCTTTCTCTTCCCGCCTCTCGATCGCAAAAGAAAAAGCAAAACAAAGACACTAGAAGACCTCCATATATATATATACAGGGTGTCACAAAAGAAAATTTACACGGGCTTTTTTTACCGCAAAAGTAAACTAGGCATCGCCGAACGCTCATTCTCCGCCCAAAGGTAGCGCTAGAGGTCACAACCAGATGCCAAAGTTTCAGCCCGATTCGATAACTTAATCAAAAGTTATAAGTGATTTCCTGAAAATTTCAATGGGAAAATGGAGCCCATTTGTGCCCGTTTTCGGTTTCTGGAGCCATAGAGCCCCATGTATTCGAAAACTATGTCGGCCGCCATTTCCCCATTGAAATTTTCAGAAAATCACTTATGACTTTTAACGTTGCTGACGGCAAGATGGGAGCTTAAACTTTTTTGGCGTCTGGTTGTGACCTCTAGCGCTACCTGGGCGGAGAAATGAGCGTTCAGCGACGCCTAGTTTATTTTTGTGTAAATAAAAACCCTGTAAATTTCCTTTTGTGACACCTTGTATATAACTTGCCTCCCCCCCCCCCTTTTTTTTTCTTTTGTAGAAATGTTTGTTTGAATTTTCGACAATGTTGTAAGAGAGTCCTAAAAAAAAAGAAAGAAAAGATTCAGGGGCTTGGTATTTGCAAAAAGGCTTTTGCGGAACTGAAGAGTGCCAAGCCTCCCTTTGCGCTGGTCACATTATCCGCGTGACAATGACACTGCGCTCAACACTACTAAAATGAAAGCGACCTTTTCTTTAAAAGAGGGGAGAGTGGGGGGGGGGGGGCGCTGGTCCTAAAAAAATGTAACGGATTACAAGGAATTCCGTTATGCAAAAAATGTAAAGGGAATTACTTTAAAAAATTACTCCTAGAAAATAAGTAATTATTCCCTTACTAAATTACCGAAGAACGTAAGGGATTACAAGTAATTTCGTTACTTGTAACGGATTACGTACAAGTCTGCTCTTGAGCATGTTTTGGCTATAAAAAGCTGTTCCATGCGACGGTCTTCACACATCACGGCAGGCGCTATTCCAACCTTGACGACATAGCAGAGCTCTTCCCTTACCACTTTTCTCAGGCTGCAGCATTAGTCGACCCTACCGCACCTAACCTTTGTCCCACCCAACCCACAACTCTGCCAGTCGCGGCCACACCAGCAACCACATTCTCTTCTTCAAAGTGAAACCTTCGAAGCCCTTGCCCGTGTCAACAATTCTCAACGCCCTGGACCAGACGGCCTCCACCCAGTATTGCTTAAATCCTGTGCTGGCCGTATCTCTCCCATTCTCACTCGTCTCGTCAACGATTTTCTCGCCCACAGCTCTGTTCCTAAGTCCTGGAAAGTTGCGTCAATAACGCCTCTCGAAAAGGGACATGGTGCCCCTTCAAGTCTGACATCCACTCATACCGACCAATCTCCATAACCTCCATCGTTTTCCAAGCAATGGGGAGAGTCATTAGCAAGCGACTCGTAGCCCAACTTGAGCTATCGAACTCCCTTAGACCCCCCCCCCCCAATACGGTTTCCGCCCCAGCAGGAGCCGCGAATCGGCCCTTGCAGCTGTCACCCATGCACCCAGCACCAGCCTCGACAACCGAACTCCGTGCGAGATCCTCCAGTTATACTTCAGAAATGCTTTTAACAGTGCAGACCACAGCTTGCTCCTATCCAAACTCCAGCAGATGGGAATCTCCGATGTGAGGAATTAAAAATTTACTTTTTCACAGCGCTACCATATTCTGCAAGGGCTCCTTTCGTGATTTAGCACAAACTGTTAACACTACTAACAGGTAGGGTGTTCACTGAGCTAGGTTATGTGTGCCATTGTGTGTCAAAGGGGCTTTGAGAAAACTAATTAAAGAACAGTTTGTCCATGCAAGCTGAAGAGAGAAAAAGTCTTGTTCTTGACCACTGGCTAACACAACATGATGGCAGCAACTGGTTATTGTTTTCTTCCGATGACTTCAGAAAAAGGTCTACTGGTACGATAACCAGCTGTGGTTGTCGTGCTGATGGCAACAGTTGCAGTATTCAGGAGCCTGAAGCTCAAATTGCCATAACTGCTCCACTAGCTTGCATGCCAAATGCTGTGAGACCGCTCGTACAAAGCAAGACTTGATCTAAGTCGTCCTCACAGTTTGCAACCTGGTTCGCAGGTTGCAACTGCATAAGGTTTTCCTTCTCAAGTGTCTTATAGATGCCGGAAATTACTACGTGTCTGCGGTATCCCAGAAATTCCCGTTCTAACTTATGACTTGAAAAGATTTTTCAAGACAGCCCTGACCGAGACAGGTGGTGATGAGGGAGAGAGCCCTCCCAGTCACTGTTTTTCCCCAGATATGCAAAACTGCCGCTACTGCACTTACTCAACCATTTACGCAGTTTGTCATATGACGAGTTTCAGATTATTGTCGAGCGATCATTTGTGGCTGCAACATTCATAATTGCATAAGAGATCATAGGATAGATGCCAGAACCCTCATGAGGAATATTATGTCGCAATGTCAATTTCAGTGGCCACACTACAGCTACACTCTGTCTCAACCTAAGTTTACAAAGAAAAAACGCTGCCGCCCTTTGGAGCTAATCAGAGCAACAAAGCAAGGCTTGTGAGAGCTCTCCGTAGGAGGAGTATACTCCCACAATATATAGTCACGTCCCTCAGCCAAATGTTCCGGTTGGCTCGCTAGTGCCATAGCTTTGGTAATGCCCTTTAAGCTGCAGAAGGGTGAGTCGACCTAGTTTCAATAACAGTTAACTTCATGTACGAATATGATCAGAAAATGCTCATGCCACCCAAGGATGAAGGTCGACGAATTTCCCAGCATACGGTCTCCGATTTTCTTCTTGTGGCCCACATGATGAGTTACCTCTTGAGTTTTCTCACTTTATCCCCCTGGTTACTGATGGTCCTTGTCTCGGGTGTCCGGCCCTTGCAGCTTGCCTCCACACGTCTGTCGCCCTCGTGGTATTCTCTTTAATTCTCCGAGGAACCATCGTACTGGAACAAGAAAGTAACAGCATACAGTGAATAACCGAAGTGAGACACACCTTATACTTCTAAATTAGAGAAGTACTGCGGGTCTTACTGCATGACGTGCCAAGCGGAGATAAATTATGTCTGGAGCTTGACGTGCCAAGCGGAGATAAATTATGTCTTGAGCTTGACCCGGGGGGGGGGGGGGGGGCTTGACGCATGATGAAAGACAGATGCCAGATGCTGCCATACCCACAGGGTATCCTGAGAAGAGAGAGAAGATAGGTGTGAGTCCAGGAAACTGGCATGTTTGAGCAACGCTTATTTTAGAGGTGCCTTCCCGTTAATTCCCTTCGAGGTAACATCCATCTGACTAGTCAATTCAGAATTATGTTCAATGGACCCAGTCAACTTGCTTAGCCTGTTTGTAAACATACAACAACTGGTAAGTTCACTTCTTATAATGTTGCGTTTTTTTTATGCTTATACTTTGATGCCAACTTCTTTTTTATGATTTTACATATTAGCAAACCCCAGGTTCGGTCCTGATTAGCGTCATTTGCCACGATATTTTAAATTTTTCCAGTAAAGTGGTGTGAAACCTTCGATGCGTGGAGGTTACGAAATCATTAAGCGTGAACAAGCATTTTTTTTAAATTTGTGTTTGTCTTTTTTTTTGTTCCTCTCCTCCGCGGATTATTTTCATCAAGCAATTAATAGACCATTTGCTGTATTACCCAAGCATCAAGGAGAATGCAGGGATTGGTGTTCCACGCGCCACACGCGCACGCCTTCTCCGTATAAAAGATTCGAAGTAAATAACCAAAATAAAGCGTTGACGAACGCGCGTGCAAGATGCCATTTGTTTTAGGTATTTGCTTTAGAAAATTTACTACTGCTGACGCCAGCACGTGCGGCGCGTGGAACACCAATCCCTGCATTCTCCTTGATGCTTGGGTAATATTGCAATAGGTCTATTACGTTCGACCGTTTTACAAGACACGTCCGACGTATATACGCCTAAGAAATTAACCGAGTCACATACACTGCGTTGGAGAAAAGACGCTCGTGCCATGACTGACGCGAAGGACAGCATGAGCACTTGTAAGAAATGTTTGCACCCACCAGCAACGAACTTGAAGCGGAATCCGGGAATCTCGAACGGCGAAGTGAGTCCCCGGCTTTTTGGCTTCTTGCCTGAGCAGGCCCATTTAGAACACATTCATAGCGTGATTCGGTAACTCACCTGACATTAAAACGCCATGCAAGGATCCAATCGAAAGGGAAATATACTTGGAAAGAGACATTCGCAGAACAGCTACACCGACAACGCCCACAACCACCACAACTCGACCGGCGACGTTTAAAAACATGGCTTCGGTTAGGGCTAGGGATGCCGCGAACCACCCTAGGTTCGAATGCGAAAGGTTTCGATATTTTCGAACCGAACTGATGTTCGAAATCAAAAGGTTTCGATATTTTCCACCGTACGGAAGTTCGAAACAGTGGCGGATCCAAGGGGGGCGACGGGGGAGGCCGCCTCCCCCCCTCAAACAAAGTAGACCCCCTCCCTCCCCCTTCTCGGAGTGCAATTTTACATGGGTGGACCCCCTTGCACAAGAAAGAATGGGAGAATAGTATCCTTAAAAATCCCCCCCCCCCCCCAAAACGGAGTTCTGGATCCGCCCCTGGACTTCGAAATCGAAAAATTCGCAATTTTCAAAAAATCGTGGAGTTTCGATTTCGAAAAGTTCGAAGCTTTCACGGTTTCTAAAAGTTCGGGTTCGATTATTTCGAATATCCTTTTACTTTAGGTTCGAGAAATATCGAAGATTTCGAACTTTCCTTACTTTAAATTCGAGAGATTCGAATGTTTCGAATTTCTTTGAATTTGAAATTCGAACGTTTCGCATTCTTATAGACATGAAGTTCGATAAATCGAAGATTTCGAATTTCTTTCTACATAAAGGTCAAAGGTTTCGATTCTTTCTTAGGACTAAATTCGAAAAAAACTTCGAAGGTTTCGAATTTCTTTCAAGTCCAAGTGCGCAAAGTTCGAAGTCCGGTTTTCGTATTCCGCCACAGTTTCACATAACGTTTTCACGCCTCACTGAGGAGACGACGAGTGTCCCGGATGTGCTGGAATATTTGCCAGTGCAGAGTGACGTGTGACCACAGATCACGTAATTGGGACCGCCAGCCCCCCCCCCCCCCGGGGGGGGGGGGGAGGGGGGTCATTAATTAACGTGCATCACGAAGTACTGTTTAACGATACTCATACAGTCCGAAACGGCCAGGGGCAGGCAGGTGGTTGAGGCTGACAAAAACCTTGAAGCGATCTGGCAAACTGCCTCCCTACCCCCTTGCACGCTGGTAGTAATCCGATCGTACGCCGCCCGAGTGACGCTGGCATATAGTAATTGTTTAGTTTGTACATGATGCAAAATCCTGAGACTGGAAATGAAATTTGAAAGAAAAAGTATAATAAGACAGAAAAAAGGGACAGGACATGTCGCCTAAAACTCAGCTCTGGGAATGGAATTTGAAAGAAAAAGTGTAAGAAGACAGAAAAAAGGGGACAGGTCAACGTCTCAAACTCAGCTCAGCACAACGTCTCAAACTCAACTCAGCTGAAAACTCAGCTCAGGACAACGTCTCAAACTCAACTCAGCTGAGTTTGAGACGTTGTCCTGTCCCCTTTTTCTTTCGCTTCTTACACTATTTGTTGCGAATTGCATTCCCAGTCTCGGGATTTTGCATCATGATCAACATACACCAGCTCGCCTGCACCTTGATAATTTTTTAGTTTGTAATTGCTTTGGAGGTTTATTTTCCGGGACGGAAGAAACGCCGAGCAAAAAGCACAGAAGGTGACACAACTTGTGGTCGAGGAGCGTTCTACCATACCAGTGGCGTCGGAAGAGGAAAAACGGGGGGGGGGGGGGGGGGCTGGGCTGCAGTCTCTCCCCCCCCCCCCCTTCACCCCAGATATTTCGGACTGTTAAAGAAAACAATACGGGGAAAGACGGCATGGTCGAGCTTATTTTAATCTGAAATTATTTATGCATATGTATATACTCCGTTTCACCTTATGTTGTACCGCAGCGAAGGCTAGAAGCGCGAGCTCATAGCGTTGGCAGCTGCCTTTAATGCACAAGAGCTTGTGCCGCCGAGATGTGCCCCAGAGCAAGGAGCTCGCGCTTGTAGCCTTTCCTGCGGCACATCATAAGGTGAAATAGAGTATGGCTACTGTCGCCCTTCACTGCATAAAAGATCGCGTAGAAATCAGGGGTCTCAAACACGCGGCCCGCGGGCCGCATGCGGCCCGCCACTCGCTGGGACGTGGCTCGCAGGCAAACGGCTACGAGACCTGGTTTCTATGTTTAGAGCGCTAGAAATCGCATGCGCCATCGTGATCTCATATCGCCGATTCATTTTCGCTCGAAAAGTCGCTCCGCTCTTATAAAGTATTCAAATAGTTTTTACTTATCTGTGTTGATTCACCCTTTGTTTCGCTTTAAGTTTTGCTTCCCAGCTTTTTGTAATGTACAACAATTCCGCTACTAGGCTGCAAGCGCGAGCTCTTTGTTGAAGGGTGCATCTCGGCTGCGCGAACTCTCGATCAGCAGGAGCAACTGCCGAAGATAATGCTACGAGCTTGGGATTCTCGCGTTAAAATAATATCACCATTAAAATACAAGTATGGGTGTTGTAATAGAAATCGTCAGGAAAGAAATAACTGTGCAACGTTGTTTGACATGACAATGTCACGTCGTGGTGCCAGCTGACGCCAGGTAACAGGTGACGTGATGTCAAAGTCTTGTCGAGCGGTGTGACGTCATTGTGGAATCTTTTAGCGACGTGTCGAAAATGGCCCGCGTCGATATAGAGCGCGGTAGACGGCACGAAACCCGCGATGTGTCTCACTAAATGCTATTGCAGTAAAAAAGACCAGATGAAGTGTTGCAGGCAACTCACTGGTGAGGGTATACGTATGCAAAAACACTTGTCGGAGTTGCCCTAGCAGTACTCGCCTTAGACCTTTAAATGTCCACAAGTGCCATTGGTGCTGATGGCCACACCCTTGGACGTTGGAACCTGCTACATTGTTCACACCAAGACACAGTATGCAAGCTAATTCACATAAAACATAAAGGGAAACATGTTGGATTCTTATAGTCTGACACAGCGGTTCTCAAATGGGGGTCCGCGGATCTTTAGGGGTCCGCGAATGCATTCTAGGGGTCCGCGAAGCCCTGCCTCATCAGTCAAGCCCGGCAATAAAAGTTGTCTTTCTCCAGATCGAGAAGGAAGTTTTCCATTTTTCGTGCTAGTTTTCTCGTCTGTATGTCAATATAAGAGAATTCTGCTTCACACTAACCCTTAGTTGCGTTCATCGCAGTGTCTAGCGCTACGTCCGACGGAACCCGAAATAAAAAAGTCAGCAGAACCCATCCTTTGGGAATGATTATCTACGTTAATGCGAATAGCATCAAACGGTGCGGAGTTATGCGCGTTCGTCAGGTGGCCGGCACACTCTAGATACGCCAGCCCACTCTTGAGGCGATTCTAAATTTGTTGACACTTTCACAGCCCTGCGCACGATCTCCGCAGCCCAGCACGTGCGTTTGTGTCACTTAGGAAGGCGAGCAAAGCACGCGCCATACGCACAAACACTCAAAATGGTACCGACCAGACTTTCTGGCGTCTCAGCTAGTCTCAACCAACGGTACTCTAAACGGTTGTTTACATCTTTACCATAGGACGCGCTTTACAGCGCTGTCACAGCTACCGGTGCGCGCGCGTTCCATGCACGAGTTGCTCACCCTCTCCCGCGCTCGGGAGAGGGTGATGTAGTGGCCGTGCTCAGCCTCACGAGAGCGGAATGAGCCCTCGTGCATGGAACGCGCGCGCACCGGTAGCTGTGACAGCGCTGTAAAGCGCGTCCTATGGTAAAGATATAAACAACCGTTTAGAGTGCGTTGAATGACTGCCTTCATAGCTCTGTGGTTAGCGCGTCTGCCTGCTGATCAAAGGGTCAACGGTTCGAATCCCAGCCGGCGCCGGTCTTTTTTATTTATTTATCGACCCGCGGCGTAAGA
>JAZHYW010007937.1:0-37556 GCA_037355805.1 Ixodes ricinus | reverse complement strand
TAGTAAGGTAGTCCTTTAGCCATGTCCCTATCACCATTCCCATCAATTCAAGTCTTGGGAGAGAAAGTTTCTTAAGGGAAGTGCAACGATTTCCAGACTTCGGTCAAAAATTTGTGGAAGTTGCCCTCTGACACTTTTGAAGTAAAGAACAGAAATCCGATTTCGCCTGCGTGTCCTAGTTGTTGCGTAAAAAAAACATAAATATTGGCATTTCGGGCACCCCTCAACTCACTCCCAGCCTTCAGGGTCACACCTGGTCGCACTCCCAGTGACGTCATTCGGAGTGCCGTGTAGCTTCCCGCGTGCTATCTCGGAGGACGCTTCCTCTCCCTCTCTCCGCTGACATTAGCGGGCGTTAGGCTGCAGCTTAGAGCCGAGCGAGGTCACGTAATCTTTTCGCGGTAGTTCCTTCGGCTGCCACTTGGGGTTGCAGGTGGGGAAAAAGCTCGACTTTTGCTTTGCGATTATGCAGCGGAATCGTGACATTTTTAATGGAGGAGGTGTTTTTTCTATCCTCTGGGACATGATAAACAACGTAAAAATGACAAGATGCAAATTATTTTAATCATAAAATTGTTGCACCGCCCTTTAAGGGGGACGCGGCGCTTAAAGTCGCGAAAAATCGCGAAAAAGTTCATTTTCCAAAAACCCGATATTTGGGTGCCCCATACATCTGAGCACCTCTGTGCAAAATCTCACTGCGTAATTCAATCTCAAAATATAAAAAACGCAATCATTTCCACGCGAGAAACGCACCAAAAAACAGCCCGAAAGAGAAAACGAACGTCAAAACTTGCCGCGCTTCGCGTTCCACCATTGCGCCGCCGATTGCCGCCATCTTGGACTCGTTGGAAAGCTGCTTTCTTTGTCTACGTTTCGGCACCATCTAAAATAGGCGTCGGCGCTAAGGAAGCGCGAGATATCGCGGTTTTCCCCGGGGAAGATACCGCGGTCCTGATTGGTTACCGACGCGGGCCGCGGGAGAGGACTGTTCCTATTGGTCAGAGCCCCCGGAGCGAGCGCCTTCTTTCCCTCCTTTTTCTCCCGCGCACGGCGCGGGTCGTCTGCTACCGCGCCAGCCGCGGCCGCGTTGTTGCGTTTTGACTTCTGTCAACAAGCACGTTTTCGGCGTTCGCCTGCTTGGTTTCCCAGCTTTGCGTCTTTCCCGGAGCCATCGCGATTGTTTGCGATGCGTAGCGACCCTCGTCTGAAGGGGTCTACGCAGCGTGCGTATGAAAAGCGGAAACGACGCGCGTGGAACAAGAACTCAACCGCATCGACAGTCACGTTGCCCGCGGCGGTCTCCCAGGAAGTTTTGCTGCCAGCGGCTGCGTCGTTTTCGCCAGCTCCCGGGCCCGACACTGGAGTGGACAGCACCGTCGGCGGTAGCACGCTGCGAGTCGACACATTTTTTTTCGCCGGACGAAGCGCAGAGCGCGCGCGCGCGGGTGGACAAGCGCAAGCAAGAGTTGGCAGCAAAGTCCGCGACAGAACGGAAGTTTGACCTTCTCAACGTCACCCGCGAAAATGAAAAGGTTGATTCCGGTACTCAGTTCATCATTGTGGACGTGAAGGTGGTGAACACGTTTTGCGCAACCACGAAATGTGGGCAGTGCGGATCGGCCACGCCGGCGCTGAAGAAATCCAAGGGGCAACAGTATGGCCTGGCTGTGAAGTTGGAGTTGACGTGTCCTGCGTGCGACTTCAGGGAGGAGCATTTCTCGTCGCCCAGAACTGAAGGAGAGGCAAGAATTACGCCGTTTGAAGTGAACATGAGAGCCGTGAAAGGCATCCAGTCTATCGGCAAGGGGTCAACAGCCCTCACTGACTTTTGTGCAGCCTTGAACATCTCGCATAGAGGCCTCCATCACAAGACTTTTCAACGCCATCTGCCAACAGTGATGCAAGCCTGTGAGCTGGCAGCAGCCGCCTGTGAAGCAGAGAGTGTGGCAGTTGTGAGGGAGCTCTATGCGGACTTCCTCAACCCGACCCAACAACATCGACGTGATGTATGACGGCACCTGGAAGAAGCGGGGTCGCACATCCCACATCGGAGTTGGCTGCATTGTGGAGGTCTACACTGGACTTGTGATCGACCACGTCGTTTTGTGCAACCTCTGCCTGGTCTGTTCTCTTGGCCCCAAAGCCTGAGGATGAAGGGTACAGGGCATGGTTTGCAGAGCACAAGCCAGAGTGCAAGAAGAACATTGACTGTAACTCTGGGCGAATGGAGGTGGAGGCAGCGCTGATTAATGTTTAGGAGGTCCTTCGAGAAGCACGGCCTACGCTACACAACGGTCCTTTCTGATGGAGACAGCAGGACCTATCATGCCTTGACAGAGGATGCAGTGTACGGGTTCGTGGAGATTGAGAAGAAGGACTGCCTCAATCACGTCCACAAGCGCATGGGGTCGGCTTTGCGCACACTTGTCGACAAGAAGAAGGCCCAAGGCACTGGGCGGCAAGGGAAGGCTGACTCAAGACAGGATCAAGAGGATAACCAATTACTATGGTTATGCCCTGCGCAGTCACAGCCACGACGTTCCGGCAATGCAGAGGGCAGTGCAGGCCACCCTTCGACACATGTCATCCACAGATGAGTCTCCTGATCACAGCTTCTGTCCCGAGGGTGCAAACTCATGGTGCTCCTACAACAGAGCTCTGGCCAACAGGGAGCAGCCACGTGGCCACAAGAACGCCCTCCCGGACTTCGTTCGAGAAGCACTGGAACCGGTGTTCGCCAGGCTCGGTGACAAAGACTTGCTTGAACGGTGCAGCGACGGCAAAACTCAGAACCCAGAGTGAAAGTCTGCACGCCGTCATCTGGGCACAGACTTCAAAAAACACCCACGCATCACTGTTCAGTGTACAGAGGGCTGTTGCCGAAGCTGTGAGCGTCTTCAATCAGGGTCAGAAGAAGACCAACGAGAGTGTGGTGGCAAGCCTGGGCTACACCGCTGGCAGCGCTCTCATCAGGAGGAGCATCGAAAAGGATGACAGGAGACTCCACAAGGCCAACAAGGTGTTCTTGGACAGCGACAGCATGAAGGAGCAGCTCTCCACAAGGCACAGGGCAGACACAGCGCAAGAATTATAAACTTATCAATTCTCTTGTATTATCTATTTTTTTCCCAGCGGACTCGTCACCACGGTTTTAGCATTGTGTAAACTTGTTTTAGGCAAGAGGTGACTGCCATCACTCACCTTTTTGTTGTGAGCGTGATGTATGCACTGTTTGAGTGCGTTGCTGGGTTGCCATGGTCCCGCACACAAGCGCTTGCGCGCTTATGCGGGCTATCGAGTATCACTAGTACGAAAGACTGTGCAATAAAGGATTTATTATTTATTATTATTAATGAACTACAGTCCCGGGCTTCTTTGAGGACCAGCCAGCCTCACCTGAGCCAGCGTTTTTGACGCCACCCCCAAAAAAGCCCTCCTTAGGGCTAAAAATCCTTTGCTTATCGGGCTGCTTCTCGGGCACGTGTCTCCCCCTTGTCCACAGTTCAAACTAGACAGATTCTGTCTGTCTGAGGTCAAAACATCCAGACTTATGCATGTTCAAACTTCAAAGTCGATTTTCTCAGCTTCATTTTTTTCACCATATGCTCCGGCCTTACGTTTTTTTATAAACTTCTACTCAGCCGATTCATATGAACTTGGTATTATTCTCTTTAGGAATAACTAAACTGCAAGCTAAAGCTATTTTTATTATGTTATTTTCGTTATGATAACACTAATATTCCATAATTGGGCATTGTTACAGCCTTCATTTTATGGCCTCCAATTAGTCTTGTGTTTTTTCTGCAGATTATTTGGTCTTAAAGAAATAAAAATAGCTTTAGCTTGCATGGCATATCTTTGGGAACCAACTGACACCAATTTAAAAAAAATATTTTGATCGGAAAGTGTTTAAAAATTCCGTAAGAAATGGGCTAATTAGTATTTTAATTATGTGTGTAACTTTTTACCAAAGACAGATATCTGAAATCTGATTGCATTTCTGAAATCAGCAGAACAAACCACATAACCATGCCAAATATCAAGGAGATAGGCCGATAAATAAAAAAAAAAAAAGTTAAAGAAGCCACTTCACTCCCTTAAGCGAGCGCCACCCGGGTCTTGGACAAAACCAAAGTCACCCTCGTTGGTGCAGTCTGCGTGCGCAGATACGCCACTGCCCCATAAGCCTTGGCATCTGTGAAGATGTGGACTTCATTCCGGTCATCCTCAGGAAGTTCGAGGCACCGTCGGGGTACTTTCGTTAAGTGGTGCAGTGCTGTGTGCCACTGCGTCCATCTTGTTTGAACCTCTTCAGGTAGTGGTGCGTCCCAGTCGACACCCAGTTCCCAGAGGGTCTGGAACATCAGCTTTGGCTGTCACGGTGACTGGGGAAAGGAGTTTCAACGGGTCATAAATGCGAGATGATGCCTGAAGAATGAATCGTTTCGTGTTGCTGTTCCAGTCTGGGAATTCCAAAACAGGCCCCATGGAGAACTCCAGGCAATCACTGTCTTTGTCTCAGACAAGTCCTAACACTCGAGAGACGCTAGGAGTGGTACACTCTACTTGATCTAGAACACACCCGGTTCCTTCCTCGTTGAATAGCTGCTGAAGCTTCGTAGAATTTGTGTTCCACTTCTGCATTGCCATTCCGGCTAGCTTCATGGCATGTAATGTTTGTCGATAGAACTGTTCCGCCTCTTCCTCGGTGTTTGCTCCAGTGATAAGATCATCGACGTAGAGTCTTTCGGCTAGTGATTTCGTTGTTTCCGGATAGTCCTCTGTTATCGACAAGTGGTGACGTAGCGTGGCTGCGAGAAGCAACGGGCTGCTGGTCGCTCCGAAAGGAACCCTTGTCATCCTCCAAACTTCTACAGGAGGGTTCGGCTCTTGCTTCGTTGGCATTCGTTCGTACTAGAAAAATCGTAGGGCGTCACGATCTTCCAGTCTCGGTAATATCTGTAGAAATGCCTTCTCAATGTCGGCACTGAGGCTGATACAATGAATCCGAAAGTTCACTAACACTTTTAGGAGGTCTGGATTCAGGTTTGGTCCTGGCTCTAGTGTGTCATTCAGAGACAGACACCCTGGTTCTCTTGATGACGCATCAAACACGACTGACTTTGGTTGAGAGGCTGTCAGGTCGTAACACAGCACGGTGAAGCATGTAGTACACTCGGTTCTCTGCCTTGTCTGCACTCGGTGAAATCTTTTCTGCAAATCCTTGCTGGAGATACTGGCGCATTGTCTTATACTCTGTCAGCATCACATCCTCCCTAAGCAACTTCTTTGTGAGGCTCACCAGACGCTTCCTTGCAACTCCTTCATTGTCTGCCAGCTGAATGTTCATTGGCTTCAAGGTAAGGCTCTCCTCTTCGAGCTTCAGGAAGCGTTGTAGGCTCTCTATTTTGATACTGTCGTTTTCCTTGTCCGTAGGACGTCGACCCTTGTGGTAGTCAATGACGCACTCTCCCGGCAGCATTCTCAGTAGCGCAGAGCAGAGCAGAGCATAGCTCCGTAAGTGTCACTCTTAAGGGGGAGGTGGGGATGGACAATAACTTTTTAATGCGAATAGCATTCTTTGGATACTTCACGCACTTTTCGTCTATGTATCTATCTAGCTATCTGGCTATCTAACCTCTTACGCCGTAGCGTCGATAAATAAATAAAAATCAGCAGAACCCATCCTTTGGGAATGATTATCTACGTTAATGCGAATAGCATCAAACGGTGCGGAGTTATGCGCGTTCGTCAGGTGGCCGGCACACTCTAGATACGCCAGCCCACTCTTGAGGCGATTCTAAATTTGTTGACACTTTCACAGCCCTGCGAACGATCTCCGCAGCCCAGCACGTGCGTTTGTGTCACTTAGGAAGGCGAGCAAAGCACGCGCCATACGCACAAACACTCAAAATGGTACCGACCAGACTTTCATGGCGTCTCAGCTAGTCTCAACCAACGGTACTCTAAACGGTTGTTTATATCTTTACCATAGGACGCGCTTACAGCGCTGTCACAGCTACCGGTGCGCGCGCGTTCCATGCACGAGGGCTCATTCCGCTCTCGTGAGGATGAGCTAGAGGTCTCCCCGAGCGCGGGAGAGGGTGAGCTAGAGGGAGAGGGTGAGCTAGCCCTCGTGCATGGAACGCGCGCGCACCGGTAGCTGTGACAGCGCTGCAAAGCGCGTCCTATGGTAAAGATATAAACAAATGTTTAGAGTGCGGTGATTGACTGCCTTCATAGCTCTGTGGTTAGCGCGTCTGCCTGCTGATCAAAGGGTCAACGGTTCGAATCCCCAGCCGGCGCCGGTCTTTTTTATTTATTTATCGACCCGCGGCGTAAGAGGTTAGATAGCCAGATAGATAGATAGATAGATAGATAGATAGATACATAGACGAAAAGTGCGTGAAGTATCCAAAGAATGCTATTCGCATTAAAAGACCGGCGCCGGCTGGGATTCGAACCGTTGACCCTTTGATCAGCAGGCAGACGCGCTAACCACAGAGCTATGAAGGCAGTCATTCAACGCACTCTAAACGGTTGTTTATATCTTTACCATAGGACGCGCTTTACAGCGCTGTCACAGCTACGGTGCGCGCGCGTTCCATGCACGAGGGTTCATTCCGCTCTCGTGAGGCTGAGCACGGCCGCTAGCTCACCCTCTCCCGCGCTCGGGAGAGGGTGAGCGTAGCGGCCGTGCTCAGCCTCACGAGAGCGGAATGAGCCCTCGTGCATGGAACGCGCGCGCACCGGTAGCTGTGACAGCGCTGTAAAGCGCGTCCTATGGTAAAGATATAAACAACCGTTTAGAGTACCGTTGGTTGAGACTAGCTGAGACGCCAGAAAGTCTGGTCGGTACCATTTTGAGTGTTTGTGCGTATGGCGCGTGCTTTGCTCGCCTTCCTAAGTGACACAAACGCACGTGCTGGGCTGCGGAGATCGTGCGCAGGGCTGTGAAAGTGTCAACAAATTTAGAATCGCCTCAAGAGTGGGCTGGCGTATCTAGAGTGTGCCGGCCACCTGACGAACGCGCATAACTCCGCACCGTTTGATGCTATTCGCATTAACGTAGATAATCATTCCCAAAGGATGGGTTCTGCTGATTTTTAATGCGAATAGCATTCTTTGGATACTTCACGCACTTTTCGTCTATGTATCTATCTATCTATCTATCTATCTGGCTATCTAACCTCTTACGCCGCGCGGGTCGATAAATAAATAAAAAAAAGACCGGCGCCGGCTGGGGATTCGAACCGTTGACCCTTTGATCAGCAGGCAGACGCGCTAACCACAGAGCTATGAAGGCAGTCATTCACCGCACTCTAAACATTTGTTTATATCTTTACCATAGGACGCGCTTTGCAGCGCTGTCACAGCTACCGGTGTGCGCGCGTTCCATGCACGAGGCTAGTTCACCCTCTCCCGCGCTCACCCTCTCCCCTGCAGCTCACCCTCTCCCGCGCTCGGGGAGACCTCTAGCTCAGCCTCACGGAGCGGAATGAGCCCTCGTGCATGGAACGCGCACGCACCGGTAGCTATTAAAGCCCCTTTATGTTTCAAAAGTAGCGCAATGTTCGTCTATGCCGAGGCACGTGCAACGTGCAGCCCTTGGGAAAATCATGGCGGCGCAGCGCAGCACTGAGCTAGATTTCAGACGCCATGAATTTCCCAGAAGTGGCGCGCGGCACGTGCCTCGAGCATTCCTACAACAATGAATGGCGCCACTTTTTCCCAGGATGAGGGGCTTTAGTAGCTATGACAGCGCTGTAAAGCGCGTCCTATGGTAAAGATATAAACAACCGTTTAGAGTACCGTGGGTTGAGACTAGCTGAGACGCCAGAAAGTCTGGTCGGTACCATTTTGAGTGTTTGTGCGTATGGCGCGTGCTTTGCTCGCCTTCCTAAGTGACACAAACGCACGTGCTGGGCTGCGGAGATCGTGCGCAGGGCTGTGAAAGTGTCAACAAATTTAGAATCGCCTCAAGAGTGGGCTGGCGTATCTAGAGTGTGCCGGCCACCTGACGAACGCGCATAACTCCGCACCGTTTGATGCTATTCGCATTAACGTAGATAATCATTCCCAAAGGATGGGTTCTGCTGATTTTGTTTGTGGGTGGATTTATATCAAACTTTGCACACATGGTGGCAATGCTTATGCTATAAAACAAACAAGTTTTTTTGGGTATATCTCTGCTAACATTTTATTTACAATATTTTACTTTTTGAAAGTTAGTGGAGGGCCTCCAGGTTTTTCAAAACATAATACAAAGTTGCTTTGACTTTGAGTGCATGCCCGAATGCATGCTACACATCATGACATTCCTGCTTTTTGAATGTTTTTTCATTGTTATTTTAACTAACATTGTTTTCCACCAGGCTCGATGAATGCACACGTGGCACTTTCTGAAGACTGCTTTACAAAGTTTCTGAACATTATTTTAGAAAACTGAGAATGTCATGATGTATGCAATAGCCAGAAGAGTAATACAAAACAAACAGAACACAAATAGTCCAAGTGGTTCCCAAGATATTGGCTCCACAAGCCGAGTGGATAGCCAAATTTATAGTTTTGAGAAAAAAAGGTTCAATGTTCAAAGTTCCATTGTACGCCCTAAAAGCCTCCAGGGTTATAGTCTTTGGTGTCCTTTTGAGCGCGGCTCTTCTTGGCCCTCTGTCCTTTGGCTTGGAGAGCTCTTGAAGCCTTCTTTGCCTTGAGACGTCTTTCTCCAAGGCCTTGTGGAGTGCCAGTGCTCCTGGTTGGATCCCGAGAGAGTAGCACAACTCTTCGTAGGCGCGCAGGTTACCAGAGTTGAAGCGGCAGATTGCCGCGCTGACAGCAGTCTCTGCTGCTATCAAGGAGCCATGCTCTTCCTTGGTTAGGATTGACCAGATCACAGAATGAAGGCTCTCAGCTGCGTTCTGGGTCTTCCCTCCCTTGCACCGTTCGAGGAGTTGAGGTTCCGAAAGGCGCTGGTAGACGGGTAGGAGTGCGGCGGCAATGTGGCTCGCAAGCTTGTACTTGTGTACTGGTTGAGGTCGCTCTTCAGCTTCTGCTGCTCGGTGCCTGCACCAGCTGAGGGGACCGGGAGGACAGAGGTCATGATGCGGCTCATCATCTGTGGATGTGATGTGGTAGAACGTCGCCATCACTGCCCTTTGCATTTCTTTTACGTCCGAGTTGTTCCACAGAGCCATCCCATAGTAGCTTTGATGAGGTCCTGAGTGAGGCCCCCTCTTCTGCCGAGCGGCTCTCCCTTCTTGGCTTTGGTGACGAGAGCTCGCAAAGCAGAACCCATTCTCTTTTGAACGTGATTCACACAATCTTCTTTCGTGAATGGGATGAATCCGTACGTAGCATCCTCGTTGAGGGCCGAGAAGGTGCGGCTGTCCCCATCACAAACAATGTTTGTATACCGGAGATCGTTCTTGGCCAGGGAACGGCGAAACAACAGCAGCGCAGCTTCGACCTCCATCCTTCCTGACTTCACTTCAGTGTTCTTTTGGCAGACATGCTCTTCGTTCTGGCCCAGCGTGCACCCAAGGCACAAGTTACAGAGGACGACAGAGTCTACGACCAAACCCGTGTAAAATTCGATGATAGTTCCTACACCGACGTGCGAGGTGTGACCGCGGGTCATCCACGTTCCGTCATAGACCACGGTCACATTTTTTGGGATTGTGGGATCCATGTCTGTGTAGACCTTGCGTACAGCTGCCACAGCATCAACAAATACACTCGCTGCAGCTGCCTCTGAAGCAGGCTTGAAGCTTGCCTTGAGGTGGCCCTGGAATGTCTTATGGTGCATTCCTCTATGAGACACATTCATAATAGACCAGAAGTCTGTGAGAGCTGTAGAACCTTTCCCAATACTTTGGATGGCTTGGATGGACCTCAGGTTCACTTCAAATGTTCTGCCTTCTTCTCTTTGTGGCGATGACCATTCGCTCTCGACGGGACCACATGTGGGGCACGTGAGGATCATTTTGAAGGCTAACCCGAGCCTTGTGCTTTGCTTGATGGTCAAGCCGGGTCGCGAGCACTGTTGGCACGGCGTGTTTTTCAACAGAGCACTGATTGCCGAGATCTGCACCAAAATAAATTCTTCATCAGCTGACTCTGGTCTCGCGGGTAGCTCTGGTCCTGCAGCATTTTTGCTTTGGCTGGTAAGCAGCATCTTTCGCTCCGTTGCGGTCACTGAACTGAGTGACTCGTGAACCGCCGCGGCGCGCTTGCGGGATGTTTCCGGCGACAAAAACTGTGGTTCCAAGTGAATTTGAACAGTGCGATGGCTGTTCGTTGAGTCCGCTACATCCAGCATACCCGTGGCGTCCGCAGGGCCAGTCACTGGACACGCGATCTCTGAGGCAGCATCTAGCGGCGCTCCAACAAAGGGCTCACTTACGGGCGTTGGAGGAGCAACTACTTTCCGGCGTTTCTTCGCCATCGGAGACTTCCGCCTGCGGTTTCCGGACCGATGTGTAGTCCAATACTTCTTTTTGAACGAGCACCCGTCCATGATCGCAAGTCAAAGTCGGAACTAACGCAAGTAAACACTGCGATCGAGCAAACCCGAAACTCACGTGTGATTCCGAAACCACCGCCGGGAACCAGAAAGCGAACGCGCGGAGCGGTTGCTAGGGGCAACCGCGGTGACGCAGCGCGAGCCAATTACGAAGCGCGACACAGCACGTATCCAAAGAGAGCCAATTGTAGCGCGCCGTTCGCGTTTCCCCAGGCTTCGCTCTTTTCTTTTTTGTGTGTTTACTTCTTTGAGAAGAACAGCGCCGTCGCGAGAAACGGAGCGATTGCGAAACGCGCTTTCCGTCGATACCAAAATGGCCGCGCCCAGTCGCCGCTTTCTGGAGATGCGAGGGCTTGAAACATGCGCATTTCTCGCGTTTTTTAGGTCATTTTTTGCTATCCGCGCTGATATAATTGATCATGAAGGATATATGTACTTTGTTTTTAGATAAGAAACTTTGCGATCGCGTACATAAAGACCCAAGGATGCCGAAACTTGGAATTTCTAAAATCCGATTTTTTTCACACATTTTGCAATTCGATTCTTGCGTCCCCGCTTAACCCTGAGTGCGGTCAGAGCGGCCATATTACGTTGCAAGTGGTCATAGAGACGTCGCAGTCCGCTCACCTCGCTCGAGTGTCGTACTGCTGGCAAATCAAGTAGTTGGGAGAGGTGTTCTTGAATGAGAATGTCAGTCCAACCGAAGCGCTCCCTGAGAAGCTCAACGACGGTATCGTAGTTATCTCCCGCTGCTTGAATGCTGGCTTTCGCTGATGCTGCCTTTCCCGTAAGCGCCGACCGCGAGGTACAAGAACTTCTCAGCGGTAGAAAGGCCGTCGTCGTCATGTATGGCTTGCTTGTACTGTTCCCAGAAGGGTTGCCAATTGGTAGCTGCACTGCCAAACCGTTGAAGCTCCAGTTTCGGCAGCTTCACCTTAGAGGTTGCAACATGTCCGTCGCCGTCGTTGTGAATCCGCGTTGTACCGGCTTGGGGCCTCGCTCGTCGGAGTTCCTCTACCTCCTGTGTGATGGTGGCGATGTACGTGACGACCTTGTCGTCATATTCAATCGTGCGGGCGTAGTTTTGCTCAACGTCTCCGTGAGGTACCAGTGGTTCGATGGATGCGTTCACGTTGCTCAGCTGTGTTCGCAACTCACTGAGCCTCACTGATAATACGTTGAGGCTTCGCTCGTCGGAGTGGCTTGCGATAGCTGTGTCGACGCCGGAGATCAGTCGCATTACTTGAGACCTCAGAGCCGTCCGCTTCTGCTTTAGTCGTTCCATGGCGTCTGTGGGTCTCGCGGCGTTGCAGGCGTTGCGGCGTCACTAGGCCTCGTTGAGCGATATCGTCGGTAGCGTCGCTGGAGCTTGCTCTCTGCGGCGTCCCTTGGCTCGTTGAGTGATAACGCCGGTAGCGTCGTTGGATCTCGTTTTCTTGCGGCGTCCTTTGGGCGCGTTTTCCTGGCGCGTTTCGTTGCGACGTCACTAGGCCTCGTTGAGTGATAACGTGGGTAGCGTCGTTGGGGCTCGTTCTCTTGCGGCGTCCCTTGGGTCGTTTCGCTGGGGTAGATGCCCCGTCGTCATTCTGTTGTGACTATATCGTTGTCATCTCGGGTTTTCGGCACCAAAATGTTAGAGCTCCGCCGCGAGGAACGAGCCGTACGCCATGTTTTGACAAAACCAAGACAGAAGATGACGATGTTTATTGGGATTGCGTAATACGCGATGGCTGTACAAGAAAAACGAAAATTGAGTTTTTTCAGGTACAGAGCTCTGGGCAACGCCATTTTCTTAGACTGCAACGCCAGCTACGTACATCGGGTATTTTGACAGAATCGTAGGGGTAAAAGAAGGCCATGCGCCCAATCCCGACAGCGGACTACAAACCGGCTGTCAGGTTTTTTATCCCATGTCGGAAATAAATACGAGACAGCTAGTTGTAAAAAATCGTTATTTACAAAGTAAAAACAAAAGGATAATCAAAGACAAGCAAAGCACAATTTGCGTTTGCGATAAATAGCCAGTCTGCCCTCATTCACAATGACGCGATATATTGCCGCGTACATGACGGAGAAGGGATGCTTCTTTGTAGATGTAGAAGATTCTTGTTTCTTCTTACCCTGAGTGTAAAAGATGAGGAGTCCAGAAGGACCTCTCCCAACCATTCCAAGCCAAATGTTCAAGAAGCAAAGTGTAGTCGATAAAGAGCCCTTTGCCTGCTCATTCAGACTCTTCCGACGACAGCGCACTCTGGCCAGCTGTCACGCCCACACTCCTAGCTTCGCTGCTGCAACGCTCATTCACTCTTTCGCCAGCGCTCGACTCTGCGTTTCGGCCGACTCTGACGCCTGCCACGCCTCTGCACTGATCTTCACGGACCCCTTTTGGTTGTTCAATTTTTGGGGCGCAAGTTTGCCCCATTAAACGTTCAGTTCATTATTCATAGTTTCTTCGCCTTTATCCCTGACTATATCAGTTGTGCCTCCGTAAGTGGTACCCAAGTCTGAATGTCCCAGCGATTTGCGTGTTCCTTGATCTTGGTTTGGTCCACGGGCGACTTGTACAGTGATGTTGCTCTACGAGCCCGGAGTCCTTGGGTAGTGGCGACAAAAGATGTGTGGGAGTACACCTGGGTCTTGGGTCTCAAACCACCGACCCTTCCTCACTCTGCTTCTTTCTTCTTCTTGGTGTCCCTCCAGTCTTTTATTTTTCTCATTACACCGGCCATCCTCCACGGGCATATCAACTGATCCAGCGGGGTAGAGGGACGAAAAGGCCGTCGTTTTCCCCTAGGCTCTACCGCCGGAACTGCCCCAACATGGAGGCTCATTTCCTTTAACGTTTAGCCTTGTAGGGAAAATTCTACCGCCTCCAGCCTGAGCTTTTCACCTTGGACAATGCGTACCCTTTGACTCTTTTGTGAGTGGCTATACATACGAGTAACTAAATACTTTTCGACTTACAACTTAATCTAGTTACGGTTCTGTTGTATGCTGCCGTGGAAGTTCAAGTCGACCGCCCTGCTCCAGTACCTGTGAAGAATAACCTTTTTAATGCGAAAGCAATAACTGTCTCATGGAGCGAACTGACGTCATCACCTTTGAAACCATGCAACACCACCTTCAAGTGTCGACTTTAAACCAGTTGCTCAATATTGATGAAATTTGGAGTGGTCTATTCATCTCGTTGCCTAAATTCACTCTGTGAAATTTCATCTTTCTAGGACTATTTTCCGACAAACTACAGTGGGAGGTACACAGCTATTGATGGAAGTTGCCTCACTTGGCAAGGAAATCTATCGTATAAAATTGCTGGAGAAAACTGAGCATTTCTAAACTTTGGCCTTAACTTGAACATATGGTGGAGGGGGCCATCTATTTTTTACCATAAAACCCATGTTTTTTCTATGCAAACTGTGAATTTGAACAACATTCCACATAATGGGGCATTTTCTCCTCATCAAATCTCTTCTTTTTGGCATAAAGAACTTTATTTAAATTAAAAAAAAATATCTAGCCCCTTTCTCATTAAATTTCAGTTCAGAAACATCCACAGCAAAAGATACATTCAGTGATTCATTGAAATGATAGATTTCCTAAAACAAAAGTTGCTGCAAAAATGTGAAACAGATTTCCTAAAACAAAAGTTGCTGCAAAATTGTGAAACTGAGAAAAACCTGTTTAAAGTTTCCACACCGCTACATTTGCTTTTACTGTTGGTGGTGGCAACTAAAAGGCACCAAGAGTGTAGATGGTGCCTTCTGCTTACACACAATCTCCAGCATGGCTTTGCTGAGTGAGTCCGAGCTTCAAACGCTTTCTTCGAGTGTCATTTTGTTGTCGGCATCTGGACATTGATTGTGAAATGAGTGAGGAATTGGGTATGCTTCCAATACACAAACCAACATCATCAAGTATGGGCAGGGCAAGCATCATCGAAATACAAAGCAGACAAACCCACGTGACGTTCTATAAATGAATGCTGGTTTTAGTCAGTTTTGGGTTCAATCAGGGTGGGCTTTTTGACTCTTGGCCATATGCATATCCTCTTCTACGTGAAAGCTGGACTTCCTGGTGTTCTTGCCCGAATAGAGTTTACTCTCGAGCAAAGATATTTAATGTACAGTGAAGAAATGCTTTTTCCAATGAAAGTATGATCATCATTTTAGGGCATACCGGTGCAAAGCTACAGCAGTTTGAAAGTAGGAAACAGTAGTTTCACATTAAAAACGCGTAATTTTGCATCGTTGGCTGACCGAAAATGTTTTATTTCTCCATAAATAATTCAGATATTGCAATCAAAATCTGCAGGAGTATACTCTATTAGTTGTGGAACCACAATACACAAAAATAGTTTTTTCTCAAAAATTACAATTTTTAGGTGGTGTCCCCCCTTAATGAAACCAGGTGCAAAGCTAGCCAACGGCACCTTTTACACTTCAATCCCATAGACGAGGCTCCCTTTGGCTGCTGCGGTGTCAGCCTGACTGCACACTATTGTGCTATCACTGATCACCGCTTACCTCTTATCAATTTCTAAGAATTTCTGCTCCAAAAGCTGCTTTTGCTGCTCCAAAACACTGTTCAGGCTGCTCTAAATGCCACTTGTGCTGCTCCAAAACACTGTTTTGGCTGCTCCAAAGGCCACTTTAGCTGCTCCAAAACATTGTCTTGGCTGCTCCGAAAGGTGCTCCAAAACAGCTTAGGCCAATCACATCACTGGTTTTGAAACCTAGCAGAAATTCCATAGAGTGGGCTCTGCTTTTTGGGCTTGGTTTTTCGCCCCTCTACAGCTTTGAAGATACAGTTGAACCTCAATCTAACGAACCCCGATCTAACGAAAATCGCGATTTAACGAATTTTTTTATGTCTCCCTATTTTGCATTCATTGAAGACAGTGCATTTTATCTCTCGATTTAGCGAAGCACTTTTGCGCCGAAGTTTCGATTTAACAAAGTCCTTGGAAATCGCATTTGCACACATCGAGCGGCTTCCGCGAGAAAAAGAATGATCAGAAACAAACTTTACGGTCGAAAACTAACATAAAAATGTGCAGACATTATCTTTTTCACAAAATAAAAAAAAGTACACACCGGTGGTGGTGGTGATGATGAGGACGAGTAGCCTCTGCCTCTCGTGGGAAAAAAGTCCGCCATTACGTGCACCTACGCCTAACAAACAACAAATATCGTTCCGTGCATCGAGTGTGGTCTTCCCGGAACAATGAGTGGCCTACCGCGCAAAAGAAAAGTTCTAGCTCTCGACATCAAGGCGAAAATAATCGCCAAGTGACGAATGGAGAAAAAAAAAAAGACTGTTGCCGAGAGGTACGCCATTTCGCAGGGTTCACTTTCAACAATCTTGATATTAAAAGATATCACCATAGCCACCGTAAGTGCCAGTGGTTCAAGTACAGCAAAAAAGAACCTGAAGACTGCTGCGTACGTCGACGTCGAAAAGGCCCTGTTTACTTGGTTCACCGACATGCGCACAGTAGTCATAACATACCAGTGTACGAGAGCTGACGAACGGTTCGCTTTATTGACTTTCTGAAAGAGTCGCGTCTCACTTTCGGTGACGTAAAGTTAGCTGCCACTCGCACCGTGCGGACATAAATGAACGAGACCAATGATGGTCGTATACGTGGCACCATCTGTCGGCAGTTACAGGCGCTAGAAAGTTAAAAAAGATGATGATGATAGTGACAAGTTTTGTTTTCCCACTTGGCGCCATCTGTCGGCAGTTACGAACAATCCGCTCCGCGGTGGATGTATTGGTTTCGTTTTGCTTTCCCGACTGCACGCTCTCCTACGGTGCTAGGCACTGCTCCCATAACTGTACAAAATGCGGGTCGATGAACTGCATTCTTCTATTCCCGCCACATTTTGTACTGGAACCTTATTTGTAAACGCTCACTTGCTAGATGTGAGGCAATTGGGGAGTTTTGGGAGCCTAGCAGACCGCTTGTAATGCTAAAAAACCAAATCCTCGGTCTAACGAAACTCGCGATTTAACTAAATTTTCGGCTCAAAAGACTACTTCGTTGTATCGAGGTTCAACTGTAATAGGAGGGAAGTTTTTGGCGCTTTGTCCCTTGTAGCAGGTTTTCCGAAAGCTTTGAGTGTTTCATTGTCTCGCTTCTTCTTCCTCAGGTGGAGAGCAGGAACGGCGAGACGTTTCTCTGTATTCCAGAAAAAGGTGGGTGTTTTTTTTATGGCGATAGCTGTTATCGGCAAAGTTTCCCAACTGGTCTCATGTACGTTTTGTGCCGTGACATGGCGTGATATTAATGTCATAATTTGATGTCTGTGACATCAGAATCGTGACATCATGGTGTCACATTACGTCTTGTCGTGCTGTAACAATTTCCCCGCTAAGCGACAAAAGTTCTTCGCTAACTTTAGCGGAAACTTAAAGGGCGAGCGGCTAACAGATTATTCAAGAAAACACCGCAGCAATCGGCCTTAATATTATTAAATATACCCCTAAGTTCGATAAAACTACTAGATTAATAATAAACTCCAATATATTTGAAAGTGTTAGAATATATTTACCTATGAATCCAAAACTGGCTTGTAGATTTTATCGGAGAATTAGAAGCTTTTCCAAATTGTGAGCATGATGACCAGGTTGATTCTTTAACGCAATTTCTTGAGTGGATTGAAAGTAGATAAGAAAACGTAGAAAATGACCAGATCGGAAGATTGTAGGTAAGAAATCATATTTCGGCTACTAAAATATGATAGTAGCCGAAATTGCTTAGATAGATAAATTTATAGCTGTGGATATAAATTTCATATAAGAGTGGTTTTTAAGCTATTACCCAATCTAAGCTTGAATGTCCAGCTTCCCAGAAATAGTCTTCACTCCTAAAAGCTGATGAACATGACTGGTAAGGGTCGTAACTGTAGACTGAAGAACCAGTTTCCTTTAAGCTAGCCACTGTAGTGGTTCTATATCAGCTTGAAATTTATCTTCTTAAGGAAGCTGTTATGGCTGCTTGAATATCGGCCTCAAATCTTGACCCTTCCAGAGCTATATCACAGTCAGATGTAAACTTATCCTCTAAAGAGGCGTCTATAGCTGCTTGTAAGTCAGCTTCAAATGGTGATTCTACTGAGGCTGCTGCTAAGTCTGATTCGAGCTCTGTTTCTTTCGGCGCAGATGGTTCAGGAGCTCCACAAGCTAAACTTGGGTTCAAATTCAGATTCAGTTGGGGGGCAGAAGGCTTCGGCGCCTCATACGTAGCTTCGCTGGTTTCTAAGTCGCCCTGGGTAGTCTATAGCAGTGGATTGTAATTTTCATAGGCAAAATTCTCTTGCAAGTCTGTTAAACTCGGGTATAGTTTTTGAATTCCCGAGTTGTCTTTTAAGCCGGTTTGGGTAACAGATAGCGTTGGATTTTGATGTCGCTGTGCCACGTGACGTCATGGTGGCATACGACGTCACTGTGACATCATGTCAAAATGTGACTTCACATGGTATGGTCATGTGACGTCATGACCTTATGTGACATGACACCAACTTATGGAGTCACGAAACCTAAATTCTCTCTAAATGTAGCATTGAAATTTCCCCTCTAAATATAGTGAGAAAATAGGGACATCAGATTGCACTACGTCACACGACCTGACGTAACGGGACGTCACGTTCATACCTCGGCAAACCTCACTCATGAGGGCCCTCACTCACCCTTATCTTCACAGGTGAGGTGAGGGTGAGTGAATTTCCGAACCAGGAAAATTCATGAGCGTGAGGGTTAGTGAGGGTTAGTGAGGGCTGTGAGGGCCGTGAGTGCATGAGGGGCGTGAGGGCGGTGAGTGCATGAGGGCCGTGAGGGCGGTGAGTGCGTGAGTGGCATGAGGGCCGTGAGGGGTATGAGGGCGGTGAGTGCGTGAGGGGTGTGAGGGCCATGAGTGCGAGGGGCGTGAGGGCGGGGGAGGTGAGGGCCGTGAGGGCGGTGAGGGCGTGAGTGGATGAGGGCCGTGGAGGGGTATGAGGGCGGTGAGTGCGTGAGGGGGTGTGAGAGCCATGAGTGCGTGAGGGCGCGAGTGCATGAGGGCCGTGAGGGCGGGAGTGCGTGAGTGGCATGAGGGCCGTGAGGGGTATGGGCGGTGAGTGCGTGAGGGGTGTGAGAGCCATGAGTGCGTGAGGGCGGTGAGTGCATGAGGGCCGTGAGGGCGGTGAGTGCGTGAGTGGCATGAGGGCCGTGAGGGGTATGAGGGCGGTGAGTGCGTGAGGGGTGTGAGGGCCATGAGTGCGTGAGGGGCGTGAGGGCGGTGAGTGTGTGAGGCCCCTTCAGACGGAGCAACTCTTCTCAGCAATTTTGGTGTTGCTGGCGGGTTGTTCCCTAGCTTTCCCTAGATCGACACGAATTGCTGAGATCGGGTCCGGCTCAAAACAAGCGAGCAACTTGGAGCAATTCGAAGACGTTTGAAGCGGCTGCATCCAATCAGGGATGCGATATTTCCACGTGATACCTAGTGCCGGTGATGATGACAACTAAAGACTTGGTTCTGGTTTGAAATTGATCATTCTTGGATATAAACCGTTTCAGGAAGATGAGTTAGTATTCCCATCGAGATTTCAATGCATAAAAACACCTTTATAGCGCAAATTTGTGTGTCTAAATAGTGCAAAAAAAATAAAACTTCATGATGATGATGGCCAATTGCAGCAGTTGGTTGCTGCATGTGAACACGGGCGGCCCGTGTTGCTGGCTTTGCGACGTCAAGTTTCTGGGTGAAATTGCCTCGTCTGAAGTGGGCCTGAGTGGCGTGAGGGTCATGAGGGCGGTGAGTGCGTGAAGGGTGTGAGGGCCATGAGTGCGTGAGGTTCAGTGAGGGTGAGTGAAGGGCTGAAGGTGAGTGTGACTGTGAGGATGAGGGTGAGTGAGGGGCTGAGGGTGAGTGTAGCCTTGAGGGTGAGTGAGGGGCTGAGTGTGAGTGTAGCTTTGAGGGTAATTGTAGCTGTGAGGGTAAGTGAGGGGCTTAGGTGAGTGTGGCTGTGAGGGTGAGTGAGGGCGACCTAAAATGCCGACCTCTGGTCACGTTACGTGACACCCCGACGTTACGAGTGTGACGTCAAATAGACGGACCTCAAATTGTGGCATCAGAGTCTTTTCATGTTGCATTGTGACGTCATGTGTTGTGATGTCACACACTCACAAGATGTGCAAACATCATGTAACGTCACAGTGTCACATGAACTCTGTCTGCAAGATTTAGTGGGTCTCTTAAATTTAAACGCGACATTGGGACTGCAGCAGAGCATGTGGCACCTTGGCTGGACACAGCAAGGGTTTTTGTTCTTTAAGGCTTTTGGAATAGGAGTCGGCGAACCATTTTTGATCTCTGCCCCGTCTCGCCACTCGCAACACGAAGCAGAATAATGAAACAGTCGTATGAACAACTGTTTCATTAGGTTAGGTTAAGAGTACACTGGGTTAGGTTACATCTTGGTTAGGTTCCTCCAAACAATTACTGAGTGTTTCTTAAAAGCCCATAGGGCATTATACGTGCGATGAGGAATGCATATTCAATCCCGTTTTATACAAGAGTTTCTAGTGCTTTTGCTTTTTTGCTAACGACTTTCACTCATTAACAGGCGGCAGCGATTTAGCAATGTGAGATATGGCCAACAACGAAATCGGTTCTAACTTATGAGAATGGCTGATTGGAAATCCCCAAATGTAGGGAGAGTGTACATATTATGTAGCATGTCTGCAATGAGGGAAACCTATTCTTTGTCCGCTCATCAACGTAGAGTGTCTAGATGAGCCACACTTGGGAGCCTGTCGGAGAACAAACTCCGGCTAACCTCTCCGAGCTTCCATAATATATCTATCTGGAGAGTAACGACATTTTGTCCGTCTTGTTACTCGACATTATGGTCGCCAGTTATCCGAAACTTGGTCCGCACGAGCGAGAAACACTTTTCCATCTCTAGGAATGTTAGAACGGCCAGCGACGGAGCAAAACATTCTCCCTGCTGCCTGAAAAACTTGTCCGACTCTAGCGCGTCCTCAAATGAGATTTGCACCCGATTAGGGGGTGGAAGTGTCGTGTCGGCCAGAATCCTGCCGGTGTCACAGCTGAGGATGTGGCAGGTGACTCTTCCGCTGCACTCCGGCTTGACGGGCCACGGGAGTTTTGGCAGCCAGGAGTTGTGATGCCGTGACACTCGCATCCTCTGGCGATTTTTTATTCGAGAACCACTTAATTGTTGGGATGGCAGCAGTGGTGTAGCCAGGAAGTTTCTTCAAGAAGTGTTTTTTGTTGCTCAAACAGTTCGAAAGACACAAGAAAAAAAAGAGAGGAAAAGAAATTGCCCAAACACAATTTTGTTTACAATTTTCCTGTTTCTTAGAAGGCAAAAATTCAACTTTCTTTGCCACATCTCGTTGGTCCAATTCCTAAAGAGGGGAAATTTAATGTTGAACAACGAAAGAACGCAATCGTAAAATATAATAATTGGCTTTGAACAAAAAAGTCCAGACAGGCTCACAAAATATTCCGGTCCATGCACTTCTCTGTGGAACGCTCGGGTATCCAATGACTAAAACTACGGAAGAGTGCCAGAGAATAGCGAAGTTTAGAATAGTAAACGTAAAAACTGCAATGCGCACTTGGGCAAGTGAAGCGTCATGCTCATTGTTCCTGCGCGGATCACATTTTCTAGAAATTATCGTTCCATGTTTTAGGCTATTTCCATTCTTCGTTGTCATTTTACGAGAAAGTGGAAGAGAAAAATACCAGTTTCTATCATTTTGTGGGGTCTAAACATTTAGTAAAAGCCGCCGTCGGTCGATAGAAAGAAGCCACCCTTTCGGTGCTGATCTTGCATATTCCGGTGAATGTTCCAAAGGGCAACCCCTATACTGCGTTCACCATTAAGCTGGGACTAGAAGCTCCGTCTTCAGCGTGAGCTTTCTGCCCTTGCTAACCAAAGTACTGCCGAAGCCAGTGAGCTCGCGCTGAAGGATAAAGGAAGTCTCAGTTTAGAATGGTGTAGCAAGTGCTCCTGGGACGTTGAAGCTCTCAGGTTTGACTTGAGTCTTCGGAGTCTCGAAAACGAACATTCCGCTTCAGGTACGGGCATGGTGGCCAGGATTTGCAGCAGGCGGTTTACATTAGGATACAAGTTGCCTGTACCGCCGAGATGCGCTAAGCGGTGCGGTCCCTCCACATTTGTGTCAAAACCAGTACTTCCCCAGGAGGTTAATTTAACGAAACGAGTGCTCCGCACAGGCTAGAGATTTGCTCGAAATGGAGGCTTGTGACATAGATTTTGACGTCGTTGGCCTCAAATCACTCACCTCTAGGGCGGACGATGCTGCCTGACGTGAATGTGTCGACTCTGTTGGAGACATTGGTGACACGCTTGAAGTTGTAGGTCAATAATCATTCTTGAAAAAAGCTTCGAAGAACAGCTCGGCTCTTGAACTCATCTTTGAGTCTACATACGTAAAGGAAGTTCCACAACTCACGTGCTGAACGCAAGCATGTAAACATTACCCACTGCAGCGATTAAAGAAGTCAACTAGGTACGCTTTGTAACCAAGTGATTATGAGCATTCCAAAGCTGCTTCAACAGTGCATTTTCTCTCTTCCTTTTTTTTATTTCCTTTCATTGATGGGGATGTGTGTGCGTTCTTTTTAACATTTTTGTTGGTGTATTACTGAAGCTAAACCAGTACAGGCGAATAAACTCTAAAAAAGGAAAGACAAAAAGGAAAAAAGGAAAAAAAAAAACCTGTTAAGCTGTTTGTCATTTTGTCGCCTGGTTTTCTCCTCATTGCAGGGTTCGTAAAGTCAGAGTACTGCTATTTTGGAATTTTGTTGCGCTGCCCTGAAATCGTCGTCGAGTCCTTGAGACTCAAAGGGCAGGGGAACTTTAGTCGAGTTGTTTTGATTCTCCGAGGCAAGGCCAGCATCCTTGGAGGTCAGGATTTCTTTGGCTTTTGTGACGTCGGGAGCTGAGCCATTCGCAGCTGCGAGTCTGAAGAAAGGCTTGAGTTACTAACACGGCCGAGTTTGGCGAGAGCTGTTGGAAGAGCCGGACATGTGTTTCTCACGCAGTCCACGGACAGCGTCGTCATCTTCGTTTTGCTTTGGGACGTTGTGGGCCCTCGCCGTTGTGGGTTGTCCAACAGAAAGAGAAACATGTAAGATTTTTAATGCCCTGGAAAAAAAAAAAAGAAAAGAATGATACACAAAAAAATATATATACTGACATTGAAAAGGGGTTAGGACAACCATGAAATTTGGGGGTGTTCCCACCCTGGCTACGCCACAGGATGGCAGGCTTCTGCAAGGTCATTTGTTGCCACTTGGGGCAGGGTGGAGAGACCGTGAGGGACCACTTTGGATGGGTGGGCAGGATGCCAGAGAGCCTCTCCCGTTTGGGCGCAGCAGAGCAGACGGCAGAGGAGGCGGAGCTGGTGGGGCAGTTTGCGCTGGAGGCGGTGGAGCTGCTCTGGAGGGCCCCGAGTGTGGCATGCTCCTGGCCAAGTTCAACCCGGCCTACCAGCAGCATTTTGACCGCAAGCTGCGCGTCTCTCGCTACGGGTTCAGCAAGCTCATCCAGCTGCTCCAGGCCATTCCGGACTGGGTGGAGGTGAGCTCCTTCCCGCACTTCGTTCGAGCATGAAGCCACACTGCCTGGTATCGCTCAGCAGACAAAGCACATACTGTCAAGAATCACTTGGCTATGTCCGCTATTTCGTTACAACCGGCTTGGGTTAACCAAGTGGGAAGGGGAAGTGGGGATCGCTTCGCTGTAGCCGCTATTTCGTTGTAAATGGTCCCGACAGTATGTAGCTGCTTCGAAAATACCCGAGGAGTGTCTGCAGCGTGTGCTTTGTACGATGCACGATACCCAAAAAGTGAATGTTTAAACCACTTGTCTGATTTAAATGACATTTACGGAGCTTATTCCTGTTTCTGTTGAGAATGTTTCTGCCAAATTTTGTTAACCTGGGTGAAGCACAAAAAAAAAAATGGAAATGTTCAAAGATGTAAGTGGACGTGTCTGTGTACGAAAACTATCGTTTTGAAATTGTTTATAAATTTGTCATTTTCATGCGTTATACAGTTGCAGTCCACTTATAACGATATTATTAAATGCGGAAAATCCGATCGTTATAACCGATTATCGTTGTATCCGGACTGACCCTGAAAACTGCCCAAAATAGTTCCCCCAAGCAGAAGGTTACTCACCAGTGTTCACTGAATCACACCATAGAAGAAGCGCCGCAATATAACAAAGTTTTATTGTAGGGTCATCAGCAAGCACGCAATGAAATGGTGTTAAACACGCTCAAAAACATCCAAGATCTCCGCTTGCCTGTGCGGCAGCTGGAGCTTGACTATCGCGGTGTGCATCGCGTCCAGTTGCTGCGCGTACGCTGACGGTACAAGGCTTCCCTAAGCCTTTTCCGCTGGTCGTCAAAGCCGCTTGTTCCAGCCTTCTTCATTACGACGTCCCCGGATTTCAGGATGGTCGATATCGTCGACTGAGAGTGCTCATACTTCCGGACGAGACTTCCGACCTTGAATCCTTGCCGCCAATCACGTAGGGTATGCCTTTTCTCCTCGAAGGAGATAGCTTTTCGCTTCGTCGGAGCCATCTTTCACGCCAGCGACGCGGGGAAGAGGAGGGCGGGGAGGGGCTACGAGGTTACGGGTATGATGATGATGATAGCGCCGAGGTTTTAAGGCTGCGCGCAGCGCTTACTCACGGAGTATTCGGTCGGGGCCCATCGGCGACGATCGCGTCCGCCGATCTCGGTTGTTTCTTCGCGGAATTTCACAATTTTTATCTCATTTTCTGTTGAATTTTCGTAGTAAACACATTCTACGCGATCATTTATTGATCGTTATATCCGATATGCCGGGAAAAATGCATCGCTATATATGGTTTATTTTTACATAGAACCAATGCAAAAATTTATGCTTCTATAAAATCGATCGTTATAACCGATATATCGTTATAAGTGGTATTGTTATAAGTGGACTGCACTGTATTGCTTTAGGACAGTTCAGGGCAGGTAGATAAGGAGCTAAATTTCTGTTTTATACCACCTTTTATGACCAAAGCGCCACATAAACACAAATACTGTTTTTTTAGATTTCCATCTTTTGTCCAAAATTTTAGTTCTTGAGCTAGAAAAATGACAAAAATCAAAAAATGCAAGCTCATAGTTATCTTCCCCTTTAAGGTTCACCCCAGAAACTCTCGTAAAATGAATCCAAGTTACGTAACAACAAAACGATAGTTTTACGAAAGTGAAATTTGTGCCCAAAAGTGGAATGGAGAAAAAAGCGTTCCCATCCTCTACCCTTTTTCAGCATCGATGGACCGAGAATAATTTCTAAGAAATTACTTATGCAGCGTAAACTAATGAAACTTTCTGGGAATACTCTTTAGATGTTGGTGGATGCTGTTCCAAACTGCGCCAAGGCCCTGATACATCCATTTTGCTGCAATATGGGCAACCTGCGCCAAAGGACCAATTTTGGTCGCCCTTCAAAACCAAAACTAAACTGGGTACTGTAATTGAGCATGCGGGAGCTAGGTGGCGCAAGCGGCTGCCCAAAACAAAGTACCCTGCATCAACCTTTCGTCCGGTCTTGCATGGTTTTTCCCACCGACTCGTTTCGCGCTCTCTCGTTGTCTCAGGGGTCTCGTCTCGCATCTTTTTAAAATTTTTGTATTGATAGATGCAAGCGTGTGCGGACGCTCCGACGCTAGCGTGCCGGGTACCAGCCATGCCGTCATGTTGTGAAACGACACCACGTTTTTGCGCGGCTGGATTTAATATGTGAGCTGAAGCAATCGCTCCTGAACCACGGCGACCACGGCGGCTGGGTTCCTGCCCAGTCGCCGTGGTTGCATGAGGTCGGGTGTTGCTGTCCCCACATCGCTGCAGATAAGCCGCTTTCTAAACTGAAACGTAAGGACTGCCTCGAGGTCATCAACATTTATGTTCTTGTTTAAATCATATGCTACTATGAAAGTCCCTCTTTAACTCAAAGACTGCTGCGTTGAAGTGGTATTGATTACCTTCTTTCGGTGGGCTTTCTTTGAGAGGGACCCCGGCACGTGAGGTCACGATCATCTGGTGGGCTAGTTGGTTGATCATTATGTTGAATTCACAGCGCAAAATGACAAGTCATTTTGTCATTTTGCGCTGTGAATTCAACATTACGTGAGGTCCCTCTCCCTCTAAGTCTGCCGTGAAAACAAGTTTGTGAAGAGAAGTGAGCTCAAGCAAAAAGTCACAGCATATCCACGTGGTGAATGATGATGAGTGGGCGAAGCTCCGGAGTGAATCGTCGGTAAACCAGCGATTCTTCCGTTTGCACCGTGGTGGGGACGTTTATCGGAACGTTAACCACTTGCCCCTTGATGCCATACTGTCCATTACCGTGCGTCAACCGCCTTATGCTCATGAACGGCAAACGAGGAGCGATCAGTCGTTCTTCCACAAGGTTCAGAGGAGGTAAGTGATCCGGTTTGGGTGGGTACGTGTAGCCGTAAGATACGCTCATTGGAGGCACCTTTCCGCCACTAGCGAATCCTTGCAGCTATAGCAAATCTTGTACTCACCGCTGCTGGCAGGGAACTCGCGCTGCAGCACGGCGATGGCATTGGCGCGAGCCTGGTCGTTCTTTATGGAAGATATTGTGACTAGACTGTTTGAGAACCACAATCTATCACACACACCACAGCTATGGCCGAACGAAACGTCTAGAAAGTCTCGCTTAAACCGCGCGTCGGCACCTTCGGGCTGAGCTCGCCTGATGCGTTTTGCAGACGCCTCACGAGCTCTCGCTGCATCGGGGTCTGCCTGCCGATACGCGCGCTTTCCACGCCATCTCTTGAGCCATTCATAAACTAAACCTCGAAGTGGCTACATACCCACAACTAGGAGGGACAGACCCACGCCTTAAGGAGCTTCGCCCCAAAATTGACCGCATCTCCACATGGTGAATGATGTTGGTTGGGGCGAATTTCTGGTGGTGCTTGTCTGCGTAGACGCTGAGCCGCAGCATGCCGAGCCTTTTGTTCGTTTTCATCCATGTCAGAAAGAGAATGTGTGGTATGGAACGTGGTTATAGTATACGCATTTGAGCATTCGACCGCAGCGCCCTCTCGTCTATAAACGTTGAGCCAATGCATGCAAAGTTTAACGCAATTATATACGCATTTGACCGCAGCGCCCTCTCCTGTATAGACGTTGAGCAGCTACAGGCAACGTTTCATCCATGACATCCCCAGCTCTTGAGTTACTGCCACATCTCAGAGCCCCCTACTCGTCCCGCTGTCGTGGCCGAGTGGTTAAGGCGATGGACTAGAAATCCACTGGGGTCTCTCCGCACAGGTTCGCATCCTGTCAACTGCGGCAACTTTTTTTTTTCTTTTTTTGTCATTTTTTTAATCTTTTTTTTTTGCCTTACACGAGCCTGAAAGCTCACGTGCCCACGTGCTCGTAATTGTTTTTCATCATTGTTTTTTTTCCTTTTTTTATGTTTTTTTCCATCTTTTTTTTTTTTGCCCTACACTAGCACGTGAGCTCACGAGCAGGAGCACGAGCACAGACGCTGGACCTACGAACGGACCTACGGACATCACTAGCCCCTAAGGAGCTTCGCCCCTAAAAGGCAATGTCTACACGCTGAACCCGCACGGCGCGCTTGTTTGTCTCGAGTTCAGTCGTTGCACAAAGTGCTCGAAGAATGTTTTGACCCTGACTAGCGTTACTTGCATCGATGCACTCAGGTTCCTTTCTCTGTGTGTTTAGCTTGTACCTCGCCTGCCGGCCTGGCAAGCACGCGCTGCTGGACTGTTTTTTGCCGTATGCTGGACCGTCAGATTTTACATACAATTTTGGGAATAAGTTGGCGACGGAGCGGAGTGGCATGGTTTCGGTTTCAATCGAACAGCCGTCTCCGCTCGCACGACGAAGCGCATGCAACTGCAAGCAGCCAAGTTGCCCTCACGTGCATGCGAGCAAGATTGTACGACAAAGACATGGGCGTACCAACCCAGGTGGGCAAAGGGGGCCCTTGCCACCACCCCCTGAAACAGCCGCCACTGGGCAGGGCAAACACTCGCCGGCAGCGCCCAAGGGATACCAAGGGCTCGCCCCCGGCCCTGGGGGGTCTGGTTTGCCCCCCCCCACAAGTTGGTACGCCACTGGACAGAGACACCAGCCGGGACGCTTGCTTTTGACGAAAATCTGGCACGTTGGGAACCAGTAAAAACAGTGGCAAGCGGTTTTTCGGAATAGCTCGGAAACGCCTACAGCACTGTACGCTTGTGGGATGTCTCAATGTCTCTTTGGAGACTTTGAAAGTGGAAATTCATTGCTTGCCAAAGGCAAGCGAGGCTTGCAGCAGCCTTGCAGAAAGTTTCGAAAATCAAAGGAAAAGCACCCGCTGGTCGTACTGCATTTTTCTCTTGTGTAGAGTTTCGCATTACACAGTAGTAGTTCTGTGTTTCATCAGTCGGAGACTGCTTCAATTTATTATATTATATAACTAGTCAACTTTATGCTTTGATATTTACTACTAAGCTGGTCATTTTAAAATAAATTTAATATGTGCAGTTTGGTTCCTATTTATCTATAGGGGGTACATATATATGTATCATTTAAGGAAGGACATAAACCTAAGTCCCAAATTTTTTTGAAAAAATTCATTTTTCAATTCTGAGGTTTGTGGTTTTAGAAACTAATTATATACCCTTACACTAAATTTCATAACCATGCGCCAAATAGTTACGTTGATATAAAATGTTTTCGGCACATTGTGAGGCACTAACAGAGTAATGGAGTTCAGTGTTTGAATGCATTTTTCTCAGTTCCACTTTTTGCTGCAAATTTTATACGAAGGAATCTTTTGTTTGAAGGTAAAATTTTTCTGATACCACAATCAAGATGTTTCTAAAACTGAAATTTACTGGGGAATCAGGCTATCTACTTTATTTTGTTTTAAGTTCAAGTCCTAATGAGAAAAAGCTATGTTTTCAAAGATTGGCATAGGACAGATATGCATCTCCTATTTTGAGGTAATCAGTCTTCCTGAAATATTTACATTTGAGTTATAAAAACTAGATAGCCTGAAGTCCCACATCCCCTACTTTATATTCAAGCAATTAAAATGATGCTTAATAGCTTCATTTGCATATCATAGATTTCTTAATGAAGAGTGACACATCTTCTTATATAGGTATGTATAGTTGTCCTAGAGTGCTGGAAGTTTGCACAGTACACCTACATCTGAAGTTAAATCTTCCTTGCAAATTTCATTCCAATCACTTGAGTAGTTCAGAAGTTGGACCTCTAGCCAGCGTCCCCCTTAACATTGCAAAATGTGTCATGTCATTGGCATTTCAGTTAAGATGTTGAAAGACTCCCAGGTGGTCTAACTTGACCATACTTTGTTTATTGCGGCGTGCAAAGTGCCCTTCATTTGTCCAGCACTTAAAACAAATTTTTTTATTTTTCCAAGAACATCTGCTCCAAAAGGGGTGGTGCACGATAGACCCCAATCTCAAAAGCCCCGCGTCTAATGCCCCCCACCATAAGCCCCATTTTTTTTGCCCCAGTTTCAAAATCCCCATTCTTAAAAGACCGTAACACGAAACCCCACAATCTCAAAAGCCCCGCGTCAAATGCCCCCGTGTCAGCAGCCCATTCTTTTTGCAGCCCATGTCGGTCTATGCGTCATTGCGTTTCGCTTCGTTGTCTATGCCTCTGAATGACGAGCGCGCTTCGGGTCGTACTGAACAAGCACGCTCGGGTCTATGACCCGACAGCGGCTTGTTCGTCGAATGAGCCGCTGTTTCTCCCAGGATCGTGACCCCCACAATGGAATGAAGACACCGAACTCTGGACACGTACCACCATCTATGAGCGACGGCGGCAAGCCACGTATCTGGTTACCGCCGCCGCTCATAGATGGCAACAGCCTTTCCACTCTGGCATGCTGACTTGTGGCCGGCCATTACTTTTCATTGTACAGCTACGCTGATCTTCCTTCTTCACCGGAGTGGAAAGGCTAAGAGTTTTTCTTTTGCTCGTTTTATGAACAAACACTAGGCTAGCGGCAGCGGTTTGTTCGTAGAAACACTATTTGTACCACGAGAATTCGCTGCTAGGGCAATGTATTTATTCACAAAGTCTGCCTACAACACGTGTATGGTTACAGGGACACCTAGATTCCATAAAAATGTTGCATCTTCTGAAGAAAGTAATCCAGGTTGAGGGCACCGTCCCGCAGTCGTTCCTCCAGATCTTTGATGCTCTCGTCCTTGTCGTTCCACCTCTTGAGTCGTTTCCTCTGCCACCGTTGGACAGCTGGAGCAGGGACACCCGACTGGTGGCCTCATCTTTCTTCAGGAGATCGACGAAGGCGGAGAGGTTTGGGTGTGCCCTACCGAGAAGGTGGTTTATTTTCCTGCAATTAAAAAAATGTTAATGCATATCCTTTTGAAGACAGCGAGAGATACATCCACATATAAATTATATCTCCTGCTGCTTACCTATGCCAAGCTCCTTTCAGGTTGTTGGTGCGAGCTCCGCGGTTCTCGTGTTGGTTCCACTGTGGAATATCGAAATGGCCCATAATCCAAATGTCCTCAAAATAAAAAATTAAGGCGGAATTTCGAGTTCCGAAGGTGCAGCTAGCTTCAGGTTGTTCCATGCTACCCAAACAAAATTCGGCGGTACGAATGCGAGGCTTCATCTTTCTGACGAAGCCCGCAACTGAGGTGTCCACGTCCTTTGCGAGTCCTAACTCTTGAACTTTCCGCCAAATCGCTTGGGAGAAGTGGAAGTGACACGCCTGGTGAAAAGCGAAGGCCTGAACGAGTGCCGTTTCCAAGTCCGTTCGGACGAGCTCAAGCGAAACGGAGAGATTGCAACCAGTGAGAGCGTGTTTGAAATGCTCCAAGGCATGAACGTGCACGTCACGGGATTTGCCTGGATATGCTCAATGTCATCATCTGGCAAAAAACAGAGGGTCAGGAAAAGAAGGTTCCATCAATGAAAACTTTGTTCGCTTCAGAGAAATCAACGAGTGCCTCCGGTGTACCAAAGCAGATGATGTGGCCGGCACAGGTTGACACATCAAAAAGTAAAAATTATCTTCCGTCCATCTTCTTCGTGTGTATGCTACCCAAGTCTACGTCCGCATATACAATAATCACCACCACGGGGGAAAATAGAACGGGGTCATTGAGTGTGGGGTTTTTGAAACGCGGGGGCAATGACTCGGGGCTTTTGTGACGGGGATTTTGCACCCGGGGCAATCGTGCTACACCCCTCCACAAGGCACTTTTTGCTGCTCCGAAACACTGTTATGGCTGCTCCGAAAGCCACATTTACAGCTCCAAAACACTGTTTTCGCTGCTCCGAATGGTGCTCCAAAACAGCTTAGGCCAATCACATCACTGTGGATGTAAATATGACATTTATTTTTACAATTACAGATGGACCGAGGCAGCATAAAGCATTCATAGCCCATGGCAGGCAATGCTAAGCATGGAAAGCATGTAGAAGCATACTCGGTTATAATTAAAGGGGCAATGTTTTAAACATTGAAAGAATTCTCATATTATTTTTCAATAATATGTACCATGACTTCATCAAAACACGTGACCAGCAACTTCTGATTCGGTTTAAAAAAGAAATAAATAAATTAACAACAGAAATAAAAAAAGCAAAACGTGAGTATCATCAGAATATGTTCAACAATATAAGAAACGAGCCGAGAAAGATATGGAACGCAGTGAATGATATCACAAATAGGAAATCTTCTTTCGGGTGTACAGATGAAATTATTATCGATAATAAGAAGTTTGAAGGGAAAATCTTGCAAATATTATTAATGCACATTTCGCCAGTGTGGGTGAAAGTGAAGAAAATGACACGGGCGATTTCGTCGTTGACGGAACAAAGCCTTTGCTGAATTCTATAATGTTTAAGCCAACTACGCCGATCGAAATTAAAATACTGATTAAAACATGAAAAAATAACGTTGCCGCCAGTATTGACGGTTTTAAATCGGTTCCAGTGAAACGTGTCTCACAATCACCTAGTCACATTCTGTCACACATAACCAATAGGATGCTACTAACAGGAATATTTTCAAACGCATGGAGGTCTCTGGCTGTAACTTGAACAGGGTTGGGTAAAATACATAAAAAATTTCTTGCAGTAAAGTACAAAGTAAATGAGAGGTTATCTACTTCAAATAATGTAGTAAGTGCAGCGGGTGCAATGTACTTGGAGTAAAATACTATAAATACAATGTACTTTCAAATTAAAGTACAGTAAACCCTCGTTAATTGGATCTCATGGGACCGGCAAAAATGTCCAAATTATCCGAAAGTCGAAAGGACAAAGAAAACTGCGCAAAAACGTTTCCCTGTGACATACACCTTTATTTTGAGAAGAAATCTGTTATTGCCGCCTGCTTTCTGGACGACATTTGGGCGGAGACGGCGACTTCTCTTAGCGCGGTCGACTGCTCCACCGCACTCGCTCTGTCAGAGCCTACGCATCCCATGCGCTGACAATTTAGCACAGCAAGGCCTCTTCGAGTTTCAGGTGCACCACCTTCCACAGCCGCTTTCTTTTCGCGTTGAACTTCTCGCTCTCGAAAGCCTGTGGGATCTCGGCCTCAATTTTCATGTACGTGGCCAAAGTGCTTCTCTTGACGTCGCAACTTTCCATCACTTGTTGTCGAGAGACGTTATCTTTCAAGGGACTGGATGGAAAGCGCCGAATAAACAAGGACGAAGAAGGGGACAGATACGAAGCGCTTCGTCTCTGTCCCCTTCTTCGTCCTTGTTTATTCGGCGCTTTCCATCCAGTGATGTACCAACTAGCCCATTTATCTATTTTATCGTTCAAGGCCCTCAGTATTTCCACTTTCGTCGCTAAATTCTTGGCCTGGTACAGCTGCAACGGAAAACAAGTGGCACAACTGACCGATGATCGGAGCGGCAAAATCGTGACCCCCGGCGCTATTTTTCTTGAGCGCACTGATAGCGAGAGTGCCAGTCACGTTGCATGTTTCAAAGCGGGGGTGGCCGGCAAAAATTTGAGGGATAGGATAGCTGTTCAGATGCGGGCTTTAGGATGGGCTGCTCTCTGCCGGCCACCCCACGTTGAGGCGTGAATTGTGACTGTCACTCGCTATCGGCGCGCTCGAGAACAATAGCGCCGAGTGTCGCGATTCTGCCGCTCCGCTCGTCGGTCACTTGTGCTACTCTTTTTCCGTTGCAGCTATACTTCTGCCGCTTCCATGCCAGGAGAGTAGCGCGCTGACGCACGGCAATGCAGAGCAAAACTGGTGCGAAACACAAAGAACCGGAAGAGCGAAGAACCATGCGAAAACTGGAAAAACCACGTGTGCACCTCGGATGGATAGCGGTCATACCCTTTGGAACGGACAGTAGCCTGCGCCACCTGCCAAATTCATCCAAATTAACCATAGCGCGCCACGTTCCCTCCAAACTAATGAGCGTTTGGTGTCATTGACTAATACAGACGTTGGGACCGGATTGGCAGTTCCGAATGAGCGGGGGTTGAATTAACGAGGTTTTACTGTAAAAGTACTTTTTATCACAATCTTTCTTGGTGCACTTTAACTCTAGTTCTTAAACTGGTACGCATTGAACCAGGGGTGATGGGGGTGCATCAGGTATTTTCAAAATGGAAGCGAATATTAGATACAGTCGAACCTCAATATAACAAACTTTAATGTAACGAAATCCTCGTTTTAACAAAGTATTTTACTCTTCATATTTTCTTGCCCATAGACCCCATGTATTTTTAGTCTCTATATAACGAAGTCTGTTTTCCTGCTATTTCAATATAACGAAGCGCCATTGCCATAGAAGGCAATAAATAAATGAACTCTAAAAACAATTTCGTAAAAAATTGCGGTGAAGAAAAAAAGTTTACGCAAACGCGAGCGTTTAATAGTTTACTTCTTGGGGACGGGCCTCCCAACGTACCCAGGCTGCGGCGCCGGTAGCGCCGGGCGAAGCATGCGGCAAAGCGCATTTCGCGGGGCTGGCCAGAAAATGCCGAGCAAAACGTTAACACGGCATAACAGCATCACCACTGACTTTCACTGATCATCATAGTCCACTGTACCGCGGGTACCGCGAGAGCCAACTTCAGCTACACTTCAGCAGCTTCAGCAGGAGCGATGTGATGGCACGACCGGCGCGACCGCGTGGGCAGTGCCATCTAGGAGAAGACCGAGAAGACTGATTATCGTCTTGCGAGCGTGATGTAGAGCAAAGGCGCAAGGGGGCAAGAGTGCTGTGTAGGTTGGAAACATTGGAACCGCCTAACCAGCTTTATTTTTCAACCGGGCGTTTACTCACGTGCTTGCTGCCATGGGTAAACGTAAAGTTCTTTCTTTGGATGAGAAAGCAAACGTTTTGGACGCCATCTCCAAAGGCGAACGGAAGAAGGATGTCGCGGCTCGCTTTGGTATAGCGCGGAGTTCCCTTTCAACAATTCTAAAAGCAAAGGATTCTATTCTCGGCTCCCTGAAGAGTGGCACAAGCGGCCAAGCGACTGAAAGCTGCAACTTATGAACATGTGGATAAGGCAGTCTTCACTTGGTTCATGGACACTCGCGCGCAAAATATCCCACTGAGCGGGGCTGTCCTGCAGCAAAAGGCCAAGGACTTTGGATGTCTTCTGGATGAAGACAAATTCAAGGCGAGCAGTGGATGGCTGCACAGGTTCAAGGCCCGGCATGCAATTGTCGGAAAAATGACAAGTGGAGAATCGACGTCGGCCAATGCGCCCGAAGCTGCTGCTTGGGTCGAAAAGGTACTGCCGGGAATCATGTTGCGCTACGAGCCAGCTGACATCTACAATGCAGATGAGACTGGGTTTTTTATCAAATGCTCCCAAATAGGACACTGGCCCTTAAAGGAGATCGATGCCACGGAGGGAAACAGAGCAAGGTGCGGGTCACGATTCTTCTCTGCGCGAATATGGACGCGAGTGACAAGCGGATGCCGTTTATAATTGGAAAAAGCAAAAGGCCGAGATGCTTCAAAGGTGCTCGGGACCTTGAGATCGAATACACGTCCAACACAAAGGCGTGGATGACCCGTGACATCTTCCGCGGATGGCTCGGTGACTTCGACAAGGCAATGAAGAATGACGGCCGCAGAGTGTGTCTACCGCTGGACAACTGTTCCGCGCACCACATACCAGACCTGGAGCCAACAAACGTGGGCTGCAGTTCTTCCCACCGAACTGTACGTCCCTGATTCAGCCGCTCGACCAGGGCATTATCAACAGTGTGAAGTGTGCGTATCGTAAGCGGCTGATCGATAAGCTCCTCCTCAACCTTCGCTTGAAACGTTCAACGAACGTGGACATCTTCCAAGCACTGGAGATGCTCTCCGCGTCTTGGAAAGCCACAACGGACGGAACCATCCAGAACTGTTTCCGGAAAGCTGGGTTTGAAACACCTCCAGCATCAACAGCCAGTGCTCTCGGGAAGCAAGCGGAAGTGTTCCCACAGTATCGTCCTTTCCAAGTGAAGATGAGACGGAGTCAAACCAAGAGGCACTTCTGGGAGCATGGCAGACCCTCCGTGGCGATGGTGCCGTCCCCGACGATGTCACTCTGGACGACTACCTCTACGGGGACTCGTGCGTCGTTGCAACGGAAGAGGTCACTGACGCTTCGATCGTGCAGGATGTGGTCGGGAACTCGACGGAGGATGACGACGATTCTGAGGTCGATGCTGAAGAAACTGCCGAGATCCCGAGCACTCGGGAAGTGCTCGACGCAATGGACGTACTGAGGAGGTACACGGCGTCGCACGGGCAGCAAGATGCCGTGCAAGCGCTCTGGGCGCTCGAACGCCGTATGACGCCGCTACTACTGTCGAATAAGGCGCAAGCAAAACTCACAGACTACTTTGCCCCTAAATAAATGTCATTTACGGTGAGTTTTCATACCCTCAAAATGTTTCGGCATTCTTTTCTTGCATGTTAAAGCCAAATTTCGATTTAGCGAAATTTCAATGTAACGAAGTAAATTGCGAATTTTACCGACTTTGTTACATCGAGGTTTAACTGTACTGTCAGATGTCCACAGAGTAGTTGTTTTACTCTTGCTGGCAAACTATTTTACGCAATATCGGTCTTTGAGCCATCATTAGTTCTCTCGGAGAGATGAGTGATATATTGTCTGGTGCCGTTTGTGGCGAGAGAAAGACATCTCTCCCAGCATTTCTTCAGAGTTGACGAAGCATAATTTTGTGATACAAATTTAACAAGACCAAATTTCGGGAATGTACTTTGAAGTCGGGCATAGTACTTCCCTTGGAAAGTACCAGAAAAAATACTTTAAGTCAGGGGCTCTCAAACTGGGTTCCGGGGAACACAGGGGTTCCACGAGCTGGTCTCGTGGGTTTCGCGAACACCCAAATCGCCACCCCCCTCTCCCCGCCGCAGGCTGTGCGGCAGGACCATGCAAAGCGCCTTCATCTCACTTAGTACTGACATTGCGATTGATATTGATATGGTGGGGATATATGGGAAGCAACACAAGGAAAATTGCCTACAATTGTGCATCTTTTGCTTCTCGGTTGGCAAATATAGAGGGGGGAAGGAGTGTTCCGCGGCAGTTTTTGAGGCTTCCTGGGGTTCCGCGAGACCAAAAAGTTTGAGAACCCCTGCTTTAAGTACAAGTAGATACTGAGAGAATGTACTTCAAGTAAAGTACAAATTTTGTAAACCTACTTGAAGTAGTACTCCAAGTACAACGTACAGTACTTCCCAACACTGAACTTGAACCAACACCGGTTGTGAGCCAATCTTTGACTTTCGAAGGACGGCGTTTGCTCAGGTAAACACGAAAACAAACCCTTATGTGCGACAGGGGGCCTTGAAAGGGTGTGGGCATGTCATGCTGCGCCATCTCGTGGCGTTTGCTTTGTGGCGAGCCGACGCCGTTCAGACGCCTCTCTCTTCCACCGTGGCTTCTAGGAAACAGATGGCCGCAGAACATATGTGAGCTTATTGGGAACGTAAGCGATGGCTGAAGCAGCAGCAAGAGCCTTCACCAGGAACCCCGGAGATGAGCGTCGATGTGTGAATTGCACATTCTGTGCTTACCGGTCTTTCTCAGCATGATTCAGCTTGTTTTTTAAATAAAAATTAGCACACGCTAGAAAAAATTGTTTCGTTTTTTGTCCTCTAGGTGACATACTGTAAAGTTCCGACAGAATGCCCGCCCAAAATACACAGATAAATGACGAAAAACATGGGGTGGGCTATCTCTAGAGATGCCACAGGAAAACTTCATAATAAATTAAGGATGAACAGCCTGGCACCGGCCACAAACCACGTGACGTGGGAACTGATACCTCGGACCGCGGACACCGCAGATTTGCGTTCCACAATGCGATAAACACGCGGGAATTTGCTACAAACTCCTGTGTCACGGTAGAGGATACCGCGGGCTGCGGACGCAGCAAATTCACATTTCACGGTGCAACATACACGCGGGAACAACTCGCGTGTTACGGGAGCCGATGTCGCACGCGCAGGTTGCAAACAAATTTGCGGGAACTCGCTATGAACTCGCTTGTCAGACATGCCGGTATTGTAAATTGCGTGGTTGATGCGATTCCCGTCCGACATTGCGTGACATCCGACGGGAAATGGGGGTGGGCGATGTTTCATAGTTTTTATGTATCAGATACAGTCTAAGCTCATTATAACAGACCTGGTTACAACAGACATTTGGATGTAACATACCGATTTGTGAAGTTCGGTTGGTTTTCCTCTACATACCATTGACTCAACTTCATATCTGCATACAACATACTCCTGTTACAACAGACCGAAATCTTGGTCAAAATCAAGGTCTGTTATAACGAGCTTAGACTGTATTTAACCAGAAAAACAGGATGGGCGATATATCGGGGTGGACATTCTCTCGGAACTTTACGGTAGACTAATTCCTG
>JAZHYW010007936.1:0-46263 GCA_037355805.1 Ixodes ricinus | reverse complement strand
CCCCCCCCCCAAAAAAAGTTTAGACCTTTCCTGATTTTAATTCCTGCGGAACCCCCTGGTGCTTTGAGAATGCTTTTTACATACTTTTGCAGTCGTCTCTGCGTTTGATTACTTTAGCAGCTTTATGCTGGTTTTTCCAGTAACACAATATTGATAAAAGTAGTAATAACAATTTTGATTTGCACATTTTAGTATCCTCACGGCAGTGTGCAAGTCTGAGCAGAAAGGTAAGGACCCTTACGCAGGTGCACCTACTATTGCCAGCCACCGAGTGGATTAAGATATGTAGTAACTATATTATAAACATCCATAAAAGGATATACAGCCCATACACGCACGCGCACACACACGCACAAACATGATATATATATATATATATATATATATATATATATACTACTATATATATATATATATATATATATAGACACGCACGCACGCACATAGATACCCTATTTATACACAAACACACGTATATATTGTAGGGTTCGGTGCTATTGCTCACCCGAAAGAAGGACCAACGAGGCAGATCTCAAAACGCACACCTTTACTTTATGGTTGCGGCGGACGAACTCCCTGAGCCCGAGCCTTTTGCGTGGCTCGCGCGCACGTTGCGCGGCGGGGCCGAGCGCGAGCTCCTTCGCGCAGTGTGGGCCGCAAAACCCACAAACTTCAGCCCCCATTTCTGCACAATAGTTACAAGATAGTATTTTAGATGCGGAGCATCTATTGCTCGGGTCTAGTCCCGCGGCGTCGGTGTCGTAGTCCGCAGTCACACTACGCACGCGCAACTCTCCTCCTTCTTTCTGTCCAACAGCTGAGCGTTACTCTCTCCGCTCCCTCTCTCTCTACCAGCCAGGTGCACTGCGCGTGCGTTCGCTTCTCCTCACACACCGCGCGCGCGCACTCGAAATAGAAACTTTAGCCTTGAGGCGTACCGGCGTTGCGCCCGTTTTCCTCCTTCACGAAACAACAAAACGCCGCTCGTATATCGGTGTCTCGCAGCATACACTGCAGCGGTAGAGGCGAGCGGGAGAGTCCCGCCCTCTCTCTCGTCACCAAGCCACGAAGCAGCGACCAGCGGAAAGGACCACGCCAAGCCGCCGCGAAGCGAGCCCGTGCCGAAGAGTCCAGATAAATCCATCGGCACTTCTTCCTTTTTTCCCGTCACTCGTAGAGATCCCGTACGAGCTTACAGCGCCATTGTGAAGCGAGCGTCGAATCAACTTCCCCGGAAATGTACGGAGAGGTCACATGACAGGCTCTTCCTTGACGTCACCCCGCAAACCCTCACCAAACCAATGTCCCCTCATAGATTGCTTACGAAGGGCCAGCTGAACAATGATTACACACGACAAATAAACACCATTCACAATGCTGGGATTGCAACTGTTTAATGCTCCTCTTTTTCTTTTTCACTTTTCGAGTAATTCGTATTTTCATTTTTATCTCGGGATTCAGGCGGAATTCAGTCGAGATATGAGGTCCCCTCAGGGACCTCCATGCCTCGCCAAACTAATAAGCTCACCGGCCTCGTGAACTCGTGCCCCTCACCGAACTCATAAACCCACGTCCCTCACAAAACTCACGAACTCCCCGACCTCATAAATTAACGCCCCTCGCCAAACCAATAAACTCACCGAACTCATGAACCCGCCGAACTCACGCTCCTCACTCAACCTCGAACTCGTGAGTTTTCGAGGCTTACGAACTCACTTCCTCTACTTCAGGCCTGATCGGTGACGATGAGTGAGTGACTGTGTGCACTCATTAGTGAGTTTTGCCGAGGTGTGATATTGTCACGCGTTCGGCGAGCGAGCGCGTGCGTGGCCGTGTGGTTACCGCGCTTGACTTTCGTGCGGAGGCCCAGGGTTCTGATTCTTGGGAGTTGCGCGTCGTTTATTCATTCTTTCAGTTTAATGGTCTGGTAAATTCAAGAACCCTGTTGCTTGTTCGAGGTACGAATGTTCTACGCGCCGGACCTTCTACACCGACTGTTGCAGAAGTCAACGCGTGTACATAGGGGGCTTCGCATAGCGAGCCGCAGTCAGTCTCACCCCGTGCGCTCGATCCTGCTGTCTCGCCGAAATTAACGCCTGCGACGCTAGCCTTTCCCTGCTTTGTTTTTAGCACAAGTTCGTCCCATTAAACGCTCGGTTTTTTTTTTAGTTATTTGGCGCCTATGGTGTTTGACTGATGTCCTTTCTGGTCTGACAACCCTGTCAGACTGGCAACATTGGGCCGGCACCCGGGATGAAGAGAACGTTCTGGAATGCCGTCGTGTGGCTAGGTTGTCATGTAGCCGAGCACGCTACTCATCGTTAAATTTTCTGTCATTAATAAAGTGTTGCACCTACCAATGTGCCTAACTTAGCCAGGACCACAACACAAAGTGGCGACGAAGGATGGTTCGACGTCGACTGACGAACCGCAAGACGAGAGTCCTGGAGAAGTTAGCGCGACGCCGAGTGGGTTGACGGCGACAACCGAAGCCACTGTGGAGCTGAACGACGCAGCCAACAACGAGGAAACCATGTCCAAGATTGGGCAAGTGGAGCATTTCGACTCGTCACTGGGTTCCTGGTCTGCGTACGAGGAGAGACTGACGTCGTTTCTCAAGGTGAACCATGTGCCGGACGCCGACAAGGTTGACGCCTTCTTAAGCCTAATTGGGCCTACGACGTACAATCTTCTCAAGTCGTTGACAGCTCCCGTATTACCAGTAACGAAGTCACTAGCAGAGTTGACACAGTTGCTGCGAGACCACCTAGAACCAAAACCCTCTATTATCGCGGAGCGGGCAAGGTTTCATCGCCGCGGGCAGGAAGAAGGAGAGACCATAGCGCAGTTCGTCGCTGCGTTGCGGAAGCTCGCCGAGACATGCGACTTTGGCTTATTCTTGGACGAGTCGCTACGCGACCGTTTTGTGTGCGGCTTGCGGCGTGTGGACATTCAACGGGCGCTCTTCGCGGAGGACAAGACACTAACGTTCCAGAAAGCAGTTGACCGAGCTACAGCGTTGGATGCAGCTATAAAGAGTGCCTCCGAGATGCATGGATCCAGTGCCAGCGGCACACAGGTCGACGGTGCCGGCGTCCACAAGTTGCAAAGCCACAAAGAGGATACCAAAACGAGAGGAGGGACCTGTTATCGGTGCGGTTCAACCAAGCATATTGCGAGTGCTTGCCCTCAGAAAGAGGCGGTCTGCTTTCAGTGCAAAAAGGTAGGGCACATTCAGCGCGTCTGTCGCTCGTCCCGTGAAAAGGAAAGGTCGCGAGGGAAGAAAAAATCGCTCAAGTCGTTCTCGGTGGAAGGCCGAGCAGGAAAGGCTGATGTCAAAAGCATGAAGGCAGCTTCAGATCAGCCACTTAAGGTGGAAGTTCTTGTAAAAAAACTCCGTTGACAATGGAGCTGGATACAGGAGCGGCGGTGTCTGTGATCTCAAAGCGGCAGTACCACGAGAAGTTTGGTCACACGAACCTGAGACAGACGTCACTTCGGCTGCGGACGTACACCGGAGAAACGGTTCAGCCATGTGGCGTTATCGACGTTGAGGTCTCACACAACGGGCAAACAAAGCTTCTACCATTGTATGTGTTGGACCAGGTCGGACCACCACTACTTGGACGAGAGTGGTTGCAACAGCTACAGCTCGACTGGAAGGAAGTGGCTGGCATCAACACGCTTCATGGAAACAAGAAGGGACAGACGCCTGTAGACAAGTTGCAGGAGATTCTGCACAAGCATCAGGAAGTCTTCTCAGACGAATTGGGGAAGATCTCTGGAGAAGAGGCAAGGCTGTTTCTGAAAGAAGGAAGCCAGCCCAAGTTCCTGAAAGCGAGAAGCGTTCCTTTGCGTTACTGCCAGCAGTGGAGGAAGAACTGACGAAGCTAGAGGCCATGGGTGTCATCACACCTACAACTAGCAGCGAGTTCGCAACTCCAGTTGTGCCAGTGCCCAAAAAGGATGGCTCCATAAGATTGTGTGGAGATTATAAAACAACAGTGAACCAGGTCTTGGACGTCGAACGGTACCCCTTGCCAAGGGTGGATGAACTTTTCGCAGGGCTGGCTGGTGGTCAAAGTTTTTCCAAAGTTGACCTCAACAGAGCTTATCTGCAGGTTGTCATGAACGAGGACGCACGGAAATTGCTGACAATTACAACGCACCGGGGCTTGTACCTGATGAACCGGCTGCCGTTTGGAATTGCGTCGGCGCCTGCCGTCTTTCAACGAATCATGGACAACATGCTGAAGGGCATCCCTGGAGTGACTTGCTACTTGGACGATGTGCTAATCACGGGCAAGACTCAAGAGGAGCACCTTCAAAGCCTGGGGGAGGTGTTCAAGAGGTTCGCTGAGCGGGGTGTTCGCATCAAGCGCGAAAAGTGTGTGTTCTTCCAAGACCAGCTCGAGTACTTGGGGCATGTGATAAGCCGTGAAGGAATTCGCACGTCCGATGAGAAGGTGGCTGCCATCATGGATGCACCAGCGCCTGAAGACGTGCAGCAGCTGAGATCACTTCTGGGAGCCGTAAACTATTACGGCAAGTTCGTCCCGCAGCTAGCAACTGTAGTGACCCCCTCTACAGGCTGCTACACCAGGATGTTCAGTGGTCTTGGGACCAGAAGTGTAACGAAGCGTTCAAGAAAGTCAAGGAGCTTCTTGCCTCTTCGAGGGTGCTTGCGCACTACGACCCAAAGGCACCATTGCAGCTGGCATGTGATGCATCGTCCTACGGCGTAGGGGCGGTACTGTCTCACATTGCGGAAGATGGAACTGCTCGACCGGTGGCATACGCATCACGTACCCTCACTTCAGCTGAAAAAGCTTATAGTCAGCTGGAGAAAGAAGCCTTGGCCTTGCTCTTCGGAGTGAAGAAGTTTCACTTTTACCTCTACGGTCGCAAGTTCTGTCTCGTGACAGACCATAAGCCACTTCAAACCATTCTTGGACCGAAGACTGGTATTCCGACACTTGCGGCAGCTAGACTGCAAAGGTGGGCAGTAACACTATCGGCATACAACTACTCCCTGGTATACAAGCGCTCAGCCGAAAATGCGGAAGCGGATTGTTTTTCGAGACTGCCTGTGAACACACTTGCAGAAGAAGCTGACGAAGAGGAGTCTTTTTGCTCACTGCGGTTGCTTTCCCTACCAGTAAGCAGCCGAGACATTGCCAAAGAAACTGTCCGAGACCCTCTGCTCAGTAGAGTGTTGGAATATGTCCTGAAAGGTTGGCCGTCGTATTTGAGCGATCTGTCAAACTGCCTTCCTACCCCCTTGCACGCTGGTAGTAATCCGTTCGAATGCCGCCCCGAGTGACGCTGGTATATAGTAAGTTTAGTTTGTACTGATGCAAAATCCTGAGACTGGGAATGAAATTTGAAAGAAAAAGTGTAAAGAAGACAGAAAAAAGGGGACAGGACAACGCCTCAAGTCTCAGCTCTGGGAATGACATTTGAAAGAAAAAGTGTAAAGAAGACAGAAGAAAGGGGACAGGACAACGTCTCAAACTCAGCTCAGGACAACGTCTCAAACTCAACTCAGCTGAAAACTCAGCTCAGGATAACATCTCAAACTCAATTCAGCTGAGTTTGAGATGTTGTCCTGTCCCCGTTTTTATTTCTTCTTACACTATTTCTTCTGAATTTCACTCCCAGTCTCAGGATTTTGCATCATGATCAACATACACCAGCTCGCCTGCACCTTGACAATTTTTTAGTTTGTAATGGCTTTGGAGGTTTATTTTCCGGGATAGAAGAAACGCCGAGCAAAAAGCACAGAAGCCGACACAACTTGCGGTCGAGGAGCGTTCTACCATACCAGTGGCGTCGGAAGAGAAAAAAACGAGTGGAGGAGGGCTCCAGGGTCTCCGTCCTCCCCCCCCCCCCAGATATTTCGGACTGTTAAAGAAAACAATATGGGGAAAGAGGGCATGGTCAAGCTTATTTTAATCATGAAATTATTTATGCATATGTATAGCTACTGTTGCTCTTCACTGCATAAAAGATCGCGTGGATGGTCATTGATAGAAACTCGTTGTCCAGAAGGCACTACTCGTCACATGCTCGGTGGTTCGGAAGTTCAAAGCTATGTCTTTTCGACCTAAATAACTGTGCCATTGGTAAAAAATAATAAATAAATAAACATAACTATAAATGCAAACATAAAAAGCTGAGAAGAAAAAAAACTATCAAGAACCCGCAGGAAGTGTTGTATTCTTGCATATTCAGAGGTCCAAAACTACGAAACAAGTTTCTCCTACCAAAATGTGTACAGGCTAAAAAAACACGTCCCAGGAACGTGAAATTAAAAATAAAAATGTTTTTTTAATGACGTGCTGAACTTGAACAATTTTAGACATCTTCCCCCATGAGTTAATTTATTCGTCAACGTGAAAACACAATAAATACATCATTTTGTATTCTGCAGATGGTAATGATATGTACTGTCTGCAATGTTAATTTAAATGTGATACCTCAAACAATTTAGACGAAAATAAATTGCCAAGTTTAGGGCATAATTGCCCGTAAATACATGTTTGGACATATCTTCAAAACGCGTCTTGAACAACAATAATCATATCTTAAAACGACACTTACCTAGGCTATACTTAATCATTCTTAAATGTTTAACATCTCTACCATAAATAGCTTCGGCTATAGCGCGCTTCAAATATGGCACAAAAGACAATTGTCAAAAACCCGTCGTCCTTCGTCGCTCCTTCGGGAATCTAACAAGTCTTAAAACCAAGCTATGCCAGATGATTGAAAGACTACAACGGCATCTGTCTTTCGCAAGAGAATGCAGGACACCGCCGCATGTAAAATTGCGATGAAAAAAAATTACGAATGTACCTCACTGCTTGAATCCAAATGAAACCGCCCGCCGGTCTTTCGAAGTTCGACAAACTTCGAACTTTTACGCTGAAAGTTCGAAGTTCGTGGAACTTTTGACTTTTCAGGAATCGAAAGTTCAACAATTTTTGAATTCTTTAGATTAATAAATTTGAAAGTTCGAAAATCATCAAATTTTTTAGTCTATCAAGTTCGAAAGTTCGACAAGCATCGAATTTTGCAGCATAATAAGTTCGAAATTTCGAAAAGCGTCGAACTTCTTAGTTTAAGAAGTCCGAAAATTCGACTTCCGTCGAATTTCTCGATATGGAAAGTTCTAAAATTCGAAATCTTTCGAACCTTTCGAACCGCTTAATTCGATTATTGAACCTTCGGTTCGAAAAAAGTTTGCGGCATCCCTAGTGGTATCAGGCACGTAACCAGGGGGAGGGGGGGGAAGGGGGGGCCATGGGGCCCAGGCCCCGCCCGAAATCTTCCATTTTGCTGGAGCCTCCTCTCCCCCTCCCCTCATACAGCATTTTGTCATGGGCGGGCCCCCCCTCGAAACAAAATCCTGGCTACGTGCCTGGGTGGTATCATGAAGTTTTTGATATTTTGCATTTGTACTTTTATTAGATAGAGTAGATTTGTACTCTGTTGAGTATTGGAATACTTTTGATTTGGGGGTACTCTGTTGAGTATTGGAATACATACTTTTGATTTGGTACTCTGTTGAGTATTGGAATACTTTTGATTTGGTACTCTGTTGAGTATTGGAATACTTTTGTTTGCTATACAGGGACTTGAAACATTTGCATTTCCTAATAATTGACTGTAGTCAGTATTCGACTTTATTTCATACCATACTATTGCAGCTTGAAATGGTTTTGTTTTTAACTTATGGAGCGTGCGATTTAGGTTGTTAGATAGTGAAAATGTTTTGTTTTCATGAGGCTTAAGTTGTTTTTCTTTAGTTGTCTATGCCTACTATTCTAAATCCATGAGAGGAACCAACCCGCTACCACCAGGACAGTTCTCAATGGCAGCCATTCAAATATTTTTTTGCTATGGGGGTGGAATATCTTTAAGGAAAGGTCATGTTTGGAAATGGTTCTGGAACGTCGCATGGAGAGGCTTTTTTATTTATATTTCTTTTTGTATATCGAAAAACACATCTCTGCTTATAGCACCGAGTGTGACTCGGGTTACCAGCTCCAAGATTTGCTTATACTGCTACGAAACTCGATTTTTGTTGCTCCTGAGCTGCTTCAAACCTGAACTTTTACTGCTCCAAAGCTGCTCCAAAGGGGCATCTTTGCTGCTCCCAGACCTGCTCCAAAAAGGCTGAAGCTTGCTTCCATCCCTGAAGACGTCTAGCGTATTTTTGACTGGATCGTGCTGCCAGTGTTCGTCGCATTCGTGTGCCTGGATTGGCAGTGACTTTAGTATGCATTGTGCACGAGCATTGTTATAGCCCCTCGAGTTTTGTCGTGGCACTAACTGGCCACAAACGCAATCCCAAACGTTCGCCGACTGGGCACAGTCCAAGCGACGTGGCGCTCGTATGCAACTCGCGAGTTGGATTTGGCTCACGTGCTCAAGCTTCTGCGGATTCGTCCGGGCAAAAGTGGAGAGCTTTGCGAGGGAGAGGGAAATAAATAGCTTGCTATGATGTTTTAATTGTTGCAATGAAAATCTAATTTCTGGTTCGCAACCCTCGTACGCTAGTTTTCATTTTCCACCGAGTAATCTCCAGTGAGTAAAATTTGAACCCAGCATTTTTTTGTGGTCCTAATGTTGCTCTTATAAATGGACAAAAACTCGATTGCTTAATTTTGGCGTTCCGAGTTTCGAGGTTGGATGTTCTCAACCACCAATGTTTTGGGGACCCCTTCTGGATCGGCAGAAGTGATGGTGGACACCATCCGCTGAGTGGAGGCGGGGGGATTGAACGATTATAGTGACAAAAAGGTCATAAAACTAAATGCATGCAAACCAACTTTGAGGCTCTGAAACAGAGAGTTATCAACCATACTCGCTCGGCACACATATATTGACCTATTTAGCCTTCTGGTACAGTCAAACCCGTTTATAACAAACAGCAGGAAACGGTACGATCTGTTCGATATAGCAAGTAATTCGATATAGCAAAAGCCATTTAATACAAACTTCCAAGACACGTTCATTGTAAGGTGAGAGCTTCTCTTTCTTCCTCATCTCTTCGCTTCCACCTTGTAACAATGCGCTAGAAAGTCTTTTTTTTTTTTTTTTTGCATGCATGCATAGTGTATTTTTTAGCTTTCTCCCATCTGAATCGCTTCCCTTCGCTCAATTTTGTTTGCAACTTGATCTTTTGCAATTTTCTTTCTTTCCTTTTTTTTTGGGGGGGGAGGGGAAGGACAGGCTTGAAGACGATTGTTTGCGCATTTTTGGAAGCCTTCCCCAGGGGAAATAATTCGATATAGCCAATATGTAGTTTGTTATAACAAGTACTTCTTACAAGCATTTTTATTTAAATTTTTCGTGAGTTCGATATCGGCAATAATTTGCTGTACGTGGGTTTGTTCTAAACGGGTTTTACTGTACAGCCAGCATCAATAAAAAAAAAAAGATGTTTATTGCTCGGCTGGATTGGTGGATGAGGGCTTCAGGGGAACCCAAAAAGGTCTTTAGGGACCCCCATTTGAGAAGCAATGTTCTAGGTTCTTTCTAGGCTAAAAGGGCTCTTAAAAATTGACCGCATCTCCACGTGGTGAATGATGTTGACTGGGGCGAAGCTCTGGTGGTGCTTGTCTGCGTAGACGCTGAGCCGCAGCATGCCGAGCCTTTGTTCGTTTTCATCCATGTCAGAAAGAGAATGTGTGGTATGAAACGTGGTTATATACGCGTTTGAGCATTTGACCGCAGCGCCCTCTCGTCTATAAACGTTGAGCCAATGCATGCAAGGTTTAACACGATTAAATATGCATTTGACCGCAGCGCCTTCTCCTGTATAGACGTTGAGCAGCTACATGCAACGTTTCATCCATGACATCCCCAGCTCTTGAGTTACTACCACATGTCAGAGCCCCCTACTCGTCCTGCAGCAGTCGTGGCCGAGTGGTTAAGGCGATGGACTAGAAATCCATTGGGGTCTCCCCGCACAAGTTCTAATCCTGTCGACTGCACAAGAGCCCCCTACTCGTACTGCAGTCGTGGCCGAGTGGTTAAGGCGATGGACTAGAAATCCATTGGGGTCTCCCCGCACAAGTTCTAATCCTGTCGACTGCGCAAACATATTTTTTTCATACTTTTTTTTTTATCTTTTTTTTTTTTCCTACACGAGCACGTGAGCTTTTGAGCACGAGCACGGGACGCCAGACATGGCTAGCCCCTAAGGAGCTTCGCCCCTAAAAGGTTTATTGCTCGGCTTGACCGGTGCAAGAGGGCTTTGGGGACCCTAAATGGGCCTCGGGAACCCCATTTGAGAACCAATGTTCTAGGTTCTTTCTAGGCTTGTAATAAAGGACTCCCAAGATGGCTTTGAGACGACGTTATCAGCTGCAGTGTGTGTTAGAGTTTTGTGTGTCACGCAATAATTATTAAACAAATTACCTGAATTTCACATTGTAGTTTGCCACTTGCCTAAAACAACGAGCAAAGTAGTCATTAACTCAAAACTGCTGCTAAAAGCTAGTTTGCTAAAATATGAATAAAAAGGTGCGGTGCAGTTTTCAATTACAGTGCAGAAAGAACCTGAAATTTTGTCATAAATTTTGTTAACATGAAGGTTCGTCCAAGTGTCCCTAGAGTGAAGAAAAAAATAGACATAGTGAAGTTGTGCAGCCTTCGGTTGGAGTTAAACAGAAATCTGAGAAACGCTTTGATCTGTCGCAAATTTTGTTAAATGGAGGTTCGTTACGCCGTAGTTTGGCTGCCCAAGTCCTTTAAGGCAACCATTCTTTGCGCAGCCTCTCGGAGCTCTCCTCGATGGAGTACCAGCGGGTGCGAGTGGTGGGGACTTTCGACCATGCTCGCGAGGTCTATGTGAGTCCACGGTCCCTGATCCAGCCGGGAGACGGTGAAAAGCAGTCCGGTGGACTGCTCTCCTCCGCCAGCCAGACCGGTGCTCTCGTCATCACTCCCTTCAAGCTCGCCGACAGGGAGTGAGTGCTATTTCTTCTACGGCAGGAGTTCGCAAACTTTCCGACCTTGAGGATGTCCCCCTCTCCCTCAATGATCAGCCGAGGAAACCATCCTGGTCCCGGCATTGGTGCCGTAAAGCAATAAGCGAGCCTACAGGCCATGGAAAGCATGGGTTCTCAAACTGCGTTCCTGGGAACACAGTTGTTCTCAGGAACCTTGTGGTTCCCCCAAGAATCCTCGGGGCTTCGTCGTGTTCCCAAATTTTCTTTACCATTCCTGCGTCGAAGTAGAGTGTTAATTCCAATTTAAGTGCTATTTTAGAATATACGAGCCATTCATTGATGCATAACTGTGTGGCAAACATTCCTTTTTACTTACACCCCACGACACTGTTTGCATGAACAAGCCATTGTTGGTTTTCTCTGTCTTTCTCTCAGCACTGAACGCACTGTCATCAAAACTACTATTGTTGCGAATGGAAAACAATTGACAAGTGTAAAACAAAGTAATGGTTTAATCGTTGAACTTGTGCTACAATCAAAAAGAATGAATGTGCGTAAAGAAAGCGGCTGCGAGCGTCGAGGTGTCGGCGTGACAGCTGGCTAGAGCGAGAGTGAGTTGGCAGTGGGCGCCTTATCTACTACACTAGGTATCTCAAACATTTGGCTTAGAATGTACGACGTCGAACATTTGGGGTAAGAGTAAACGTGTATCTCCTAGAAGTATGGAGTGGCGTTCCGTCTCGTACAAGTATGCGGCACCATTCGCATCTCCAGCTCGTTGCTTTCCCTCTTGCAGCGGAAACGGGAAGCACTCTAGTGAGGGTCCCCAGGTTCTCCTGCTCAGCGGGCACGGCGGAACTGCTTGTGATCATGGCTCGCGAAATGTCATTTTCACATGCAACCACCACTCTTCACTGTCTCAATGTAGTGCTGCAGCCGGTATGGGATTGTATCCTATTAGAGAGTCTTAGTATTGCGTATACAAGCTAATGCAAGCGCTGTGCATTTGTGTTAGGGTTGCGTGCTCCATGCTGCGTATGCGCGTCGTCGCCATGCTCCAATTTATGACTGCAGTTTTGGGCTCCATGCACGCGTAGTGTGGAACACGCAACGCTCATGCGAATGCACAATGCTGGCTTTCACTCGTATATGCAATACTAAAACTCTCTACTGTTTCATTGGTTTCCAACGCTTACGAAACGTGCTGCAGTGAGCAGACGTGCAAGCAGGTAGGCGTTCCTCCAAACTGGAAAGGCTGAGATTGGCAAAACGATGGTGCATAAAAATTATAAAAAAACTACATGTTCTAAAAAGACTTGTAATAAAAAGCTTTCAGCCTTTCCATTCTGATGAAGAAGGAAGACCAGCGAAGCTGTACTATGGTGGGAAATGAGGTAATGGCCGGCCGCAAGTCGGCAAGCCAGAGTGGAAAGGCTCGAAAGGTTGCTGCCATCTATGAGCGACGGCGGCAACTAGTCAACTGTCCAGAGTTCTGTGTCGATCAGGTCATTTGAGGACGGACACGATCCTGGGGAAACTAGCCCTCAAAGGGGCACTGACACATCAAAATCATTTTTTTTTTTTATTATCCGAAACAATTGAAAACGATGCCGGGACATTACCCTCAAAATTTGAAACTTGGGAATTCAGTATTTGTGAATTAAAAAAACAATTTCCAAATGCCGAATTTGAAGTTCCCGCGCGATCCCGCCAGTGCAGTGAGTCAAATTTTGCGGTCTCCTGCGACTCGACTTTCTCTCGGACCTCCGCTGACCCGAAGCGAGGAGGAGGTGAGCTGGCGGGATTGAAGGGCGCCGGCGCGGGAAAAAACCGGTTTCTTCCCCGACTCGCCGATCATGCTCTGCTCGAGCGCCGCCAAGTTTTCTGAGAGAGGACACAAATCCAGGAAGGGTCATCTCACCGAACTCTGATTTTTGGTATTTCAAAAAGAGGGGCCGTAGTGCATTCGCAATTGCGTTAAAAAACATGTTTTACGATTGCCGTTATTAAATGTTATAGAAATGTCGCCTACAAAGCTTCTAAATTTCCTGATTTTTGACGTCACCGATCAAAAGAAGCAAGGAGGTAGCAGCGGGAGATTTAAACGCCAAAAATAAAAAGACGCGCGCGCGCGCTAAAGAATGTTTTTTCGCGATGTGGTTTTTTTTGCATGTCTATGACTACAACTTGCGTCGTTTTAGACAATAAAAAAATACGACCTTTGGGGTGTCAGTGCCCCTTAAACAACTCCACTGTGAACAAATTATTATAATTTTTTTTTTTTTTTGGGGGGGGGGGATGGCGTTTGGTTTGAAAGGATTGGCGGAGACTTTGGAAGTTTTGCCGATCGTCAAAAGTTGCGACTTTGATAGCACCATATGCTTTACCCACAATTGTATGTTTTACATGGATTTCTCAGATTTGCTAGAATGTTTTAATATGATTTTAAACTATTTTTGTCTGATTACTAGGGGTGTGCGAATACTCGAATATACGAATTGGAATTGAATAGAAAGTCCTCGAATAATTCGATTCGCGGACTCGAATTCCTAGTATTCGGTCACCCGAATATTCGATATATTCGGCCAAGGACGCGCGGTCGGCGCGGAGCTGACAAAAAAATGTTTTTTCTCCCGATGTAAGCTCCGTGATGTTAGACAGACCATGCGAGAAACACATCTTGGTCTTACCATTATGCAAAAATCTAATGCACAGGTTAGAAAAAAGGAAAGTAACGAACGCCACGAACTTTATAGCACGCAGATTTACTCACGATCGTGACACAATCCACCCTTGAATCGCAACCGAAACATCCCGTTTGCGCCGCTTCCAGAGAGAAATTGTTGGGAAGCCGGAATTCCGTGCCCATGCCTAATTCTTTTCACGAGTAAAGCCCCTCGTTTTAATTTGAAGCGCCGATGTAAAACACACTTGCCGCACTCACAGAAATCGCGACTGCACGATCACAGAAAGAAAACCACGTTAACCACGCCGATGAAAGCAGCCGAGCCGGCCGAGCTACTACCGTCGTTCTTTTGGCACTGCAAGCCTGCAAATTCCGATTCGGAACGAAACGGAACGAAAAAATAGTGTGCCTAGATTTGAGAGGGTTTCCAACCGTTCAATAGCTGCGTTTGAATTACGAACTGTGAGAAGATGACAAAAAGCCGAAAGCGTCGATCGGGCAGGCGTCGAGGCTCTTACGATTGCTCGCGCTCGCCTTCTTCCTACGCGACAATACAACACATGCGCACTTACGACCAATCTGCGCAGGAGCCGTCTCCGTGGTTTCAGTTTCGTTTGCTCCCCTCTTTTAAATCTAGGCTCTCTAAAGCAGGATAGATAGACGGAAAAAATCAGAAAAATGGATGCATAGCGGCAGTAGATTGGTGACTTGCGCCACCTAACCACGTTTTGTTTTCTTACTTTGGATTATATTGTTTAAGCCTGTTTACTCACATTTAACACCTATCTGTTTATTTATGTGAACTAAAATCCCGGAGTGCCCTTTTTTTCCCTTAAAATGGAGACCAAATATCACAAAATGCCCCTTTTTTGAGATATACAAATATTTAAAAAAGAAAGTCGCGGTGTAAGGTTCTGCTTTTAACGATAAAAAAAGACACGCGTGGCTGTAACTTTCGTTTTTTTTTTTTTTTTTTTTTGTGACACTTAGGGTAGATAGGTTATGTTTGCGCCATAAAATTGGATCTTCAGTGCCCAACATCCAACAGCAACTGCTTTTTTTTTTTTTTCACCAGAACTTTTTTACATTTTAGGTTTTGTTCCGCACAAGATGCATATTCTGCACCAGGCGCATACTCTGGACATATAATAATCACATTCGCAGCACACTTTGAAGAATTCCTGCAAATAAAATCACTATTCGATACCATTTTGGACGAAACCCCGAGACTGGGGGGGGAGGGGAGGGGAGGGGAGGGGAGGGGAGGGGAGGGGAGGGGGGGGGGGAAGGACAACACAACACAAAGTCTCAAACACAGCTGAAATTTATTAGACAGAATATCGTGTTATTATAGGGTACTGGTGACCCTGAAAACCAGAAGGAATAAAAAAGGGAGAGGATGAACTTATTTTTCCCGAACACACAAGAGAAGGAGGACATTGACTAATAGCCACACCGGTACTGTTCTATCTTAAACAAACGGGGGAGGGGGAAGATCTCTTAACTCCACCTCGGTGAGGTCCTGATAAAATCACAAAAGAAAGGGCTGCAGGCTGGTGACCCATTAGGGGAAAGATCGAACATTTTGTGATTTTATCTTTTGTGATTTTATCAGGACCTCACCGAGGTGGGTTAAGAGATCTTCCCTCTCCCCCGTTTGTTTAATGTCACATTCAATTGGGGCGCACGCAGCACCGAGAAAATGCTGCCCCCAAGGCCGTGCCACTGCGCAGGTGCAGCGCACGACGCACTACCAAGTGAACACGAAGCATTCCGCCGTGCAACGCGCTTGGCGCGGTCACTTCAAGGGCAAAGCATAAACAGGTGGACCATGGAACAAAATCCGCCACAACTGGGGCGGTGGCGCGCGCCATGTAGCGAGAGTCTCCCGAGCCGCCGTGTTTATCGAGACGAGGAAGACGAAGCGAGGGAAAGAAGGGGCCGAAGGAGGCGGAGAGCGTTAACTCAAGGCCACACCGGCCCGCAGTGCGCGAAGCTGCACGGCCTCCTGTCGACGGTGCAGCTGGTGCAGCAACGCGCCGGTGTCGTGCGCCGCACGAAGTCCCAAATGAACGTAGTGCAGCCGCACCGGCACACGACCACCTGAACGCGATGCGTCCGTCGGTGCAGCGCGGTGCGGTGTGGTGCGCCCCAATTGAATGTGACATAAGATAGAACAGTACCGGTGTGGCTATTAGTCAATGTCCTCCTTCTCTTGTGTGTTTGGGAAAAAAAGTTCATCCTCTCCCTTTTTTATTCCTTCTGGTTCTCAGGGTCACCAGTACCCTATAAAACTACGATATTCTGTTTAATAAATTTCAGCTGTGTTTGAGACTTTGTGTTGTGTTGTCCTTTCCTCTCCCCCCCCCCAGTCTCGGGGGTTTCGTCCAAAATGTTAAACCTTCACCAGCTTGTTTGCGCCCTAACGTTTTGTTCACTATTCGATATTCTATTCGATATTCGGCTTTTTTTTCTTGCTTTGATTCGGTATTCGATTCAGAAAACTACACAATTCGGTATTCGCACACCCCTACTTATTGCTTGTTAATTAAATATGTACACTTTTAATTGCTATAGTTGTTTGTGCGTTTGAAATTACATCATAAGCGACAAATTATATTAGAGCTTGAAGAACTATGCATTAATTTATCTTAATTGTATTATTAATGTTAATACAAATTGCAGCAATGTAGGCCCCCGGTAAACACCAGAATCACAAAAATACGCCATTTAACCAAAATAGTCTTTCCAGACAGGTCTCATTTTGTTTTCTTCACCCATTGCAATATTTTGTAAAATTTGGATTGATTCTGTTACTCTTGTGCTGGGAATAAGGTAAAAGCAATTAATCAACTAAATACCCGAAAACCCATTGAAAGGCCCACAGTTCATTATTTCCCATAACAATTATCTGAGCAAGAAAAGGCAGCAAGAACAAATATCAGCACTGATTTTTTCAGCAAATACAATATTCTATGTTACCTCTATGTTGTATGAAAGAATGTTGTCTTCAAAGAGGACACTGAACTCTTCAAAATATCTTGAAGTGCCTGGATCGGACATGCGTGTCACAAACAACTTCTTTAGCTCAATAATAACACTGTGAGACACACCTTGATTTATGAAAGAATCCGATATTCACACCGATACCGAGAAATTTAATCCCATAGAGATGCCTTGCATGTGACGTCAGTATGGTACTGTAGCAGCCGCCATTGCTCCGTACCATGCTCCTAAGCCTTTACCTTCTGCAGCATACATCTCGCAAAAATCGAATTTGCTCTTCTTGGCAATCTTGTGGAGAAAAAACAGGTTCGATGATGCCAAATATATGCTGCAAAAGGTACGGATACAAGAACATGGTAGCGGAGCAATGGCGACTGACGTGACGTCAATGCAAGCCATGTATAGGGTTAGTTTCGGTTTCGTTCTAGAATTAAAATGTGCCTCCTGGCGTAAATATTACGCTAAGCACCGTTTTTGTTTTCAGGATAAATAGGTGACCTGCTCTCATTACACTCTAGCTTCCTCGTATCAGCAGGAATAATTTGAGTCGCCCAGTGAAGCCAGCACACTAGACAGTCTCAGCAACTAGTATACTGGCATGCATCTCGTACCTTCATTATAACCGCCATTTTGGAAAACGAGTGGCGGCACCTATGGTCAGTTGGAGTCTCGAATAGTGGTAGAAAGTTCTCAGTTGGGGTACTAACCTAAGTGGTAAATTTTGATACCCACCAGCACCCTTTCAAAGTAAAATGCGAAAAAGCGCCATAGTTGTGTTTGCGCCAACAGTGTCACTAAGTGTGAACGTATCTTCACTTCTAACCTCTGCAGTGCTTTACTGCATCAATCTCGAGACAAGAAGTCCCTCGGCTGCCATTCGAGAGAAACGCGGCGTTCCTTCGGGGTTTAAAAGTTTAGGAACCCAGGTGAACCTGCGAAGGTTCCTCCCAAGCTTCTACCAGTTCATTTTCTGTGATCCCAAGAAGTCCAACTCCTACAATGGGATGGCATGTAAATGGGGTTCCGTGTTCTCCGGGTGTATTTTTAATGAAATTCTGATTTAGTGTTTTTCGGTGTCCTATTTTTTAGTTTGGACAAAAATCAGGCGTTTATCAGGGTTGAAGGAAACAAGACACAGACATTCCCCCCAACTCCAGGCGACATGTGTGTTTCCCAAATACTGGGAAAATGTTCTGGTAGTGGTAAGTGAAGAAAACAGGACAATAGGATTGGTTACAAAAAAAAACAAAAAAAAACAGGCTCGCGGAGAGTTTAGTTGGGGCCGTGTTGCGGATCAGCAGGAAATAAAGGTGCAGATAAAGATTTATTCCCGTGAAGCTGGGGTTTTTGTGGTTATTCCAAGACAGTTCCAGTTCGGGATTTCAGATTTTTCCCAAATTACGTAAAACGGGTTTGGGGGTTAATTTTAGGAATTCATTTGTATTTACCGAAAATGCAGAACCTTACATATAAATTACGCATTTGACAAAAATAAACCTATAAAGATGCCCAGCTATGACTATTCAGGGAGATTTATATAGATATGCAAATGTCCTTTCTTGAACCTCAAACTGAAAAAAGAAAAAAAAAACTTGGGGAACGCTTAATTTTTGCTTTTAAGAGTGGAATGCGATAGCGTTATCGGGCCCGTTTGCAAAGCCTTTTTATATAAACCCGCGCTCGTTCCCAAGCCGTGCAAGTGTGTGTGCGGTTTAGTCAACAGCGTCATCTGTCAATCAGAACGAAATGCGAACACACATTACTCCAACAACACACTCAAGAACCTTTCGGGCAGCGGGGCCGCGAAAAAAAAAAAGACAGCACTCAATTCCTCGACACAACGCGAAACAACTCATTGCTCGCGACACAAAACTGCAGCCGGAAAACAAGTTCGCCGGTGCAAAGAAGACGAAAGTTCCGAAAAAGGAAAGTCCCCACCACGGGGCCCCAAGTCCAGGGAAAAGTTCAAACGAAGTCCGAAGACACACCGACGTCTTGAATCCGACGAACGACGAAAGCTTCACGTGCCCGGCGTGGTGGACTGGTTGCTCGGCGGCCAACGCAACGCAGCACCGCACGCACACAGACACACTTCCCGAAAAGAGAAAAACCGACGCCCGTCGTCACTGCTGGAATTGTAGCCAGAGCAGAGGGCTTGAGGGAAAGAAGATAGCAGCGCCGACATCACGTTCTCTCGAGCTGCGGGCCGCCATGTTTCGCGAGACGAGGGAAGAAGACTGATGACGAGGCAAGAGAGAGAGAGGAGGTGCCGAAGGAAGCGGAGAGCGTCAACTCAAGGTCGCAGTGCGTGGACCTGCATGGTCTCCTTCCGAAGGTGCAGCGGGTGCAGCAACACACGGTGCCGCGCGCCGCATGAAGTCCCAGGCGAACGTAGTGCAGCTGCACCGACACGACCAGGCGAACGTGACGCGTCCGTCGGTGCAGCGCGGTGCGGTGCGGTGCGCCCCAGACGAATGTGACATTAGGAGAAAAGCACACTTTGAAGGTGGGACGGTGCACATGCACACCTGGTGCATTTAAAAAGGAACGAAAACTTTGTGAATGTTAATGTTTACATTGCAGTAAAAATTTTAAAAATTAAACTGTGGTCTATACAGTGTGCCAGTTCACCTGCTCCTTGCACCTCGGGCATTTGCTTACCACCAAACGCGCCCACATCCTTTTGTTTGCCCCCAACGTCAACTCATGATGGCACATGCTTGGCTGCCTCATCACTGCACGTTCCCTAACGCATGCTCTATGTTGCTCTTTGGATAGGCATGTTTTTCCTGCATTCTAATGCGCCGAAGACGCATTTTAGAACACTTTGTCGCAGTATTATGCAAGGATATGTTAGGCAGAGATACCCTGACAACCTGTGTTAATCATTTCGTGAATGTATCTTTAACGCGATAGCGTCTAGGAGCTCGTGTCGCAGGAAATCCGGCGTCGGCATCGGTGGGACCTAAAGATCTTATAATGCAATGCGCGCAGCCACGTGTGACATCACGCGTATGATGTCACACGTGCAGCTGTGAAATCATGACCCAATCACCCTGCTGAATTTGGCGTAAAACTTTCCCCAACAAATTTAGCAGAAAATGTTTCCGCCAAGTTTAGTGGAAAATTTTCTCGCCAGATAATTTTCTTGCCAGGTTTAGCGGAAAAGTTTCCTTCAGATTTAGCAGACAAATTTTGCTAAATTTAGCGGGTCGATAGGGTCTTGACGTCACAGCCACTTGTTTAGTCGGTTGCTCGTCGTGAGCGGCTTTTTATCGCATAATTAAATTTCTTGTTTTTCTTTTAACCCCTGCGTGCCCTCGCCTCTGTTGATTTTCACACCGGACGTGTACCTATCGCTTGTCACCAGTCCGACAATAAAATCGCATATGTGTAAACGCTCTGTTTCATAGTCCATGCGTTTTTGTTTTTACGTTGGCGGGCGAACTTTTGGTGCAACAAGTACATGCTTGAACCATCCACTTGAAAGACAATTTGTTACTTTCATTCCTCGCTAGATGGCGCGAGCCGCCGCCCCCACTCTTGCGGATATTTTTTACCGTCCACCCGTTCATGTTTTGCCCTTGCAGTGACCGCACTGAGCGCGTCGCACAACGGGATGCTTCGCGTCTCGCCTGGTAGTGCGTCATGTGGTGCGCCTACAGTGGCATGGCCTTGGGGGCGACATTTTCTCTGTGCCGTGCGGGCCCCAGACGAATGTGACATAAGCATGCGACTGCAATATTCATATTTTTCGAAGTGCTGATTGCGGCCAATCGGCCACATTGAGCGTGCTTCTCGCAGAGCACCGGGGCACTGTAGAGAGGCGACACCCATGGGAGCTTTGCAGGTGTTGCTCCCTCGACAGTGCACCGGTGTTCGGTAAGAAGCGTCGCTTCAACAAAGCCAAACCCGCTGCGATCAACACATTGAAAAATGTGAATATTGCAGTTAATTTTGAAGCGCCAAATAGTGTATTATTCCTAATACAATCCTAATAATTCAGGAATGTAAAAGAAATTAGATGCATTACAAGTTTCTTCACATTAGTGTTATAGATTTAGCTGGCAGTGCTTTAGCTGTCTGTTCTATTTGTTCTAACTATTTGTTCACTTCACTTCCTTCTTTGAGTATATTCCAAAGAAAAACAAGAACATGGGCAGTGTAAATAAACCATCTTTGCCCACTTCCAATCTTGTAGTAATGACAAATACTTCCAGAAAATGAAGAATGTAAGCAAAATTTGTCATAATCTTTTCTTTTTTCCTCCACCCTGCCTAAAAGTGTGAGCATCTTGGTGAATCGGGGCTGGGTACCCAGAGCAAAGACAGCCCCCGAGTCCAGAGCACAAGGTCAGGTAAGGCAGCGCCATCTTCTTTTGCCTATCCTGAGAAGATTGTGCACCCTTGTAGACAAACCAATAGAGGTCTTTGACTAGCGTTACGCTTCGCTTGCAGCAGCATTAAATGGCAGTCGCACGTTCCTGCAAGGTACTGGTATGAGTTGACCTCTATGAGAACTTTTAAAGAAATCTGGCAGGACAGAAATTTGTGCAAACATTTATTTCACAATGTGCATAATCACCCCAGCTAAAACTCTCTCATCAGTTGCGTTGATCACATCGTCGCGCTGGTCACATCGTGATAGCCTCAACATCACTAATCTCTTTTTCAAGTGCTTTTTTCTTTGCTGCCCAAGGCCGAGAACATCACTGTTGCGGAGTTGCCACTCCGAGAGTTGGAATGATTCCGAAATCTGTTTTGCCATTCTGTGATCCCAGAATGGAATAGAAATGGAATGGAAGAATTAAATACCTTTTGTCCCAGATGAAACGGGAATGGAATGGTCTCTGTTCTTACGCGAGCTGTGTCGATCTTCAGCTAGGGTCTACAGCCTGCTGGCGTAACGCTAGCGCACGGTCAAAGTGGCCCCTGAAACAGCATTGTTGCAGTTAAGGTGGCCGAAGGTTTGATTGTCTAACTGGCCCATGCTCCTTCGAGGTGAAAGTGGCAGCAGCCACAATTGAAAAATGGTAGGCAGACAAAATGTCATTCCTGGGGCTGCGAGACGCAACAAAGCAGCTGTCGAGACCATGCGTGATTGCAGCACTGATCGTAGTCCGCCAGGCAAGGACAAAGCAACACCATTTACCTGTCGGGTGCAGGGCCTCTCACTCCAAAGGCGCGCACGGACTGCCATAAGTGGCACTCGGTGCCAGCTTTGTAAGTTTGTTATGTCATGGCAGGGAGTGCCATGACCTTCTCATGTTTTTGGGACACATTACACAGTATCTCTAGCTGATTCCCTGATGAGCGTCTCTGTTACTGAGCGCCTATTCGCGACTCCAGCGAAATCGACGCCACGTAGTGGCGACGCAGAGAAGCTCAGAGAGGAGGTCGTTTCGACTCTGTCGTCTGCTATCGCTACTTGGTTCTCGTATAGGCAGCATAGAAACAAACATTGTTCCCAGTAATTGTTTTTGCTTCCGCCGTGTCATTCCTACGCACTGACTAGAAGAAGGTTTCTACCTTCGAAAAATCGCTTTGCTTTCATATGTAACACCGATTTTACGCTGCAGTGCAAGACATTTATGGTGGTCCGCGTGTTGAACGAGGAAAACGACCTCCTTTCGTCCGCCGTTTCGCCTGACCAGTGCGCTCCCTATAGTTTGCTGGAGTCGCAAATACTTTGTTTTACCTTACGATGGGCCACAGCAGGCTCTACGAACCACCCCAGCGAATCTGGCGCTCTGAATATGTATCACGTGATAATGAGCTCCGTGCATCGCTTGATCACATTTGCGGAATTAGAGGAATGGAATGGTTCAGTCATTCCAGGAGTGGGAATGGGCACAGTGACTCCATTCCTAGGGAAAGGAATGGGATTATGGGAAACATTCTCCGGAATGGAGTTGGAATGGAATGGAAGTGCCCATTCCGCAACACTGGAGAGCATTAGCAACACTAACGTGAGGGCCAAGCTTTGCCACATGTTCTCATCGCTAGGCTGCGTCTTTGAACATTTGCCATTGAATGACATTCAAAAATGGTCAAAACTGAAAAAAAAAGCCTGTGTTTGACACTTGTCTTGCAAGAAACAGCTGCTTTTGTGGGTATTTGTTGCCCTAATTTCGGATGCTTATGTCAACCTATATTTTGTCAAAATATGCCAGAACATGCACCCCCGAGTTGTGTGCCAAGAGTAGAGCCCTGCACAGGGTTGGGCCAACCTGAAAGCCGGGCCTGGCCCGGCCTGTGGGCCGGCCCATGCCAGATAGCATGGATTGTTCCCCGGACCGGGCCGGGTAACACAGACTGTTTCTGGGGCCGGGCCGGGCTCGGTCAATGGTGCATTGCACTCTCTAAAATGTTGAGAAGAAAATGCTGACGCATTTATCGTTTTAGATTTGAAAGAAACGAAAAAGCTGAGGTGCAAACCCCCTACGACGCCACTAAAACAATTTTCGAAATAAACAAAGCTGTTTTCGACTAAAGAAGCCCACAAGAAGCTATTGAGAAGAATCCTGGGGATTCCATCATCATTTGGGTCAGCTGCCAGTAGGCAAGAAAATGGGGGCAATCCGGTCGTAGGAAACAATACACAATCGTCTTTCCCTTTCTTTTTCCAACTCTTGAAAAAAAAAAGAAAAAAAAATGCCCTCTGGCTACCAAAGATAAGCTATGTCTCTTATATTTGTGTAAGCTTTCAAAGGTTCACCACATGACTGCGAAATGACCTGAGAGTTCTTCGTCTGCATTTCGAATAATTTTACCGCCTTGAGATTGCAGAAGTCTGGATGCCGCCTTCAGTTCACATTTTGTGCCGTTAAAATAAACTCTGGAAAGCTGAAGGAAGCAATTGCATCGGGGCAGATCAAGCTTGTCTCAAAGGACGCCATGAAGTGTGACGTTTGGAAACAATTTCTTTAAGTTGTTGACTCAGCCCCGTCAGCACCGGTGGGGCACGTGCAATACAGTCAGTCACTGCAAAGCTTTCTTAATCTACGACTGCACCAAGATGAGAACCTCACATTTGAACTGACATAAATGTACCGTAATTTACTCGCACAATGCACTCGCGTATTAAACGCATTCCCAACTCGGACGTCAAAATTTTGACCCCCTCCCCCCACACGCGCGAAATGAACGCACTTTTCTATCCTAGTGCAGCGAGGTCGCGAATGCATGGGCAGCGTGGGCAAACAAAATGCCTTGCAAAAGGCATTAAAAAAATTTTAAAAATCCAACGGAAGCAAAAAAAAAAAACATGGAGGGGAGCTTTTTTTTTTTTTTGCACAGTGCAGTCTGGACTTTGGGTCACGCGCCACGTTTAAGGAGATAAGAAAGAGAAGCGGAGAAGCCCTCGCCTAAGCAAAGCGCGCATAATGAAGGCATCCTGCTCTCACCTCCTCCTCGCACTTTGGAAAGAGAAGTGAGAAGCCCTCGAAATTAACACACTTTTTTATCCTGGTGCAAGGAGGTCGCGAATGCATGAACGTGGGCAAACAAACCAGCTGGCAAAAAGCGGCAAAAAAAAAAATACGAAACCAAGAAAAAACACAGAAAAGATTTTTTTTTTTTTTTTGCACAGTGCAGTTTAATCTTGGGGTCGCGTGCCGCGCGCAAGGAGATAAGAAAGAAAAGCGGAGAAGCCTTCGCCTGAGCACAGCGCACATAATGAAGGCATCCTGCCCTCACCTCCTCCTCGCACTTTGGAAAGAGAAGCGAGAAGCCCTCGAAATGAACGCACTTTTCTATCCTAGTGCAGCGAGGTCGCGAATGCATGGGCAGCGTGGGCAAACAAAACAATTTGCAAAAGGCATTAAAAAAAAAAAAGATCCACTGGAAGCAAAAAAAAGAAAACATAGTGGAGCGTTTTTTCTTTTTTGCACAGCGCAGTCTGGACTTTGGGTGGCGCGCAAGGAGATAAGAAAGAGAAGCCCTTGTTTAGCAAAACGCGCAAAAAAAACACAAAAAAAAGAGCATTTTTTTTTTTTTTTGCGCATTACAGTTTGGTTTTGGAGTTGCGCACCACGCGCAAAGAGATAAGAAGTTGCGTCGATTTTTGGGATAAAAGGTCCGTTCATTATGCGAGTAAATACGGACTCAAAATTTTACTTCGCATAATGAACGCCCCCCAAACTTTGCATCGATTTTTCGGAAAAAAAGTGTGTTCATTCTGCGAGTAAATACGGTAAGTGCAGTCAAACCCGACTATGTCGAACCCGTTTACATCAAATTATCCCTTATATCGAACAATTCTTGTGCACAGTAGTGTTACAGTGATAATATATAGCAAAAACTATGAATACATCTAACAAAAATATCAGCCACGACCGATATACAGTAATACCTCGTTAACTCGAACACGGCTATCTCGAAATAGTGGTTAAGTCGTAAAATTTCCTTGTCACGGAATGAGCTCCCATAGGCACAATGCATTTTGTCCTTGCTTATCTCGAAAGGTTTTCATGACGGACTTCGGATATCTCGAATACTCGTCAGCGAAAATCGCAAAAAAAAAACACAATAAACAACAAAAACTGCCGAAAAAAAAAAAGAGCGCAGAAAAACGCGCATGAGAAAAAGAAACGCGAAAGCGCAAGAAAACAACTAAAAAAAAATAACCGCGGGTGCAGTGTACGGAGACGCAGAGAGATGTGCGACTCAAAAACGTTTTCTTTTTTCTTCATATTTTTGTTGTTTGTTTTGTTTTTACGATTTCCATTTGGACAAGCTAATCGCTCGCAAGCCGGGATGCCTGGTTCATGCCCTTTCTCTTGAGCGTTTTGTTCCGCTCTGTCTTTCGTTTTCTCTTTGCTCCTGGGTTCTTCCGTTTCCTTCCGGTCCGGTCGTCGGTCGTCGTGAGTCTCGTGTTTTTCAGAGGTGTCTCGTTCGTTTCGAGTGTTGCTGCTCTTTGTTGCTTGTCCGTCATTTTTTTACGGGTGTTTCTGATCGTCTTGCAGCGCCACACGAGCAAGGGTGAAGTGTTCAATTCGGTCATCGGTTGTGAATTCTCTGATGTTGTTGGCGCGTGACTCGATTGACCGTGAAGATGGCAGAGCCCAAACAGTGCAAATCACTGACGCTTGAGAGCAGAGTTGCTCTCATCAGAGAAGTTGATGTTGCCGCGATTGTTAGAATTTTTATTTAGAACATCGCACGATCAGAGGTAAACAAATTCCGGTACTTTGCTTATCTCGAAATTTCGGTTATCTCAAATTTTTTCACAGTTTTTATGACTTCGAGTTAACGAGGTATTACTGTATCGAACTGCCAAGACCGTCGTTTTGCTCTGCAAGCTTGCTTTCCCCTACGCTGAGCGGCCGAATTGGGGAAAGCCAACTCTGCAGAGCACCGTAACTTTCTCTTTTCCAAACAACCGCAATGACACCGCCTCAAAAAGTAAAAAAAATAAAAAATATATATATATATATATATATAGGTGTTTTTTTTAAGCTTCACAGAATTTTTAAAAACAATCTATAAAAGCTAGGTTAATGCGGTCTGCGCAGGTGAGTTATACGGCCAGGGGGACGTAGTATAAAAGGCTAATCGTAACGATCAGTCGGCTAATTAGTTCAAATTCGTTAATTAACTTTTTAATTAATGAAAATAGACATATAGTTCCAATTAGAAACTTGCTCAGTTGGAACCTTTTAAGAAGTCGAGTGACAAGCTGGAATAAGATATGCACTCCACCTTACTGTTGGTGTTTTTGTGCTTTGCCAAACTAAGCAGTCATCTTCATGTGAAGCCTGGAGACCCTTCTCTGATCATAAAACTCAAGGACAGAGCAAAGCACTTCTTGAAAGCAAGCCGCAGCTCGTTGATATCCATAAGGTAGTAACATTCTTGCGCCCACAGTTTCGGCAACTTCTAATGCTTCCAGAAAGCGAGCAGAAATGGGTCTACTCTCTCAAAAATAAGGGGTGTAGTACATACACCCCTTGTCGATATACATGGTAATATTTTTTATTCAAAACAGGTTTTTAAAAAGGCGTCTTTACTGCTATATGTTTCTTGAGCTCAGCGGACATTCGAAGAGTGAACAACCGTGACAGTTTGGTGAGTAGCTATTTGTTAATTGTCTTTTTAATTAGTGGAAATAAACATGGTTTCAATGAGAAACTGCCTGAGCATCATGGGAAACCACTAAATCAATCAATTTTAGAACGACTTGAAGCACATGGGAAACACGGGGTGCACCAAATCTACCACTCATGCAGCAGGCGCAAAGCTAAGGGGGGAAGAACGCAGATGATACCATTTGCGTTTCCCCACCGCTAGCTTTGCGCCTGCTGCGCAAGTGGTAATTTTGGTGCACCCCCGTGTTTCCCACGTGCTTCAAGTCGTTCTAAAATTGATTGATTTAGTGGTTTCCATGATGCTCAGGCAGTTTCTTATTGAAACCATATGCTTATTTTCACTAATTAAAAAGATAAATAATGAATTTTAGTTCATTACTTAACAGACTGGTGGTTATTCGCTCTTATGATGTCCGCCGAACTCGACGAACAGCCAGCGAAGACGGCATCCAGCTAGCAGTTTGCACTCTTTTTTAAAAATTCTGTTTCTATTAAAAATAATCACCCGGTATAACATCCGAAAAATACATTTCGCCGTTCACTCCACTGACGTCGAAATTACGATACCAACTTTTACGAGCTGCTTGATAGCTCTGTGATATAACTTACTAAATAGCTAATGTATGCATCAAAGATAACAGAAAAAAAAACAAAGGTTTTGCAGCAGGGCCAACAAAACCTCGAGTGTTTTTCTGTAGTCTTTAATGCGTACAATAGCTAATTTAATAAGTTGTATCAGTCGACTATTAAGCCCTTGTGAAAGTTGATTTCGTCGGTTCGACGTCACTGGACTGAACGTCGAATTTTGGTGTGTAATATATGGGACAAGGGGTGTGAGTACTACACCCTCTATTTCTAAGAATGTATACGGCATCGTTATAGAGATGCAAGTGAGGCACTGAAACTGACATCGATGAACGAAGACGCGGATGTCCGAAACAAGTCATCACCTCCAGCCAAGCATGGGCGTGTCGACGAGTTTCAGGAATGGTGCGATGTAGAAGTAGTGCCAGAACAAAGTAACGAAGTAGAAAAATACCTCCACGCCGAGTGCAATGGTGAAGGCGGAATGAACGACTCAATGCCATTGTGGCAGTGTCACCAATGCACGTTCCCACAACTTGCAGTACTTGCGAAAGAAGTGCAGTGCATCCCAGCCAGAAGTGCTAGCTGCGAAAGAAATCTCAGCGCTGCTGGATATGTCGTGAATGAACGACCACCAGGCCCGGCCCGGGCCGGGCCTCACCTGATCGGGTAGGCATCCCGTTGTGCCGGGTCCGGGTCGGGTAAGACTAAGAGTCAGCGGGCCCGTGCTGGGCCCGGTTTCAAAAGTAGGCCCGTGCAGTGCTCTAACCAAGAGTAAGTTTCAATTAGTGACTGCCCCCCTGAATCCGGCAAATATTTTTTGCTCATAAACTGCCGTCTAGCATTTGCAGCAGGCGAGCTGTTGAAATGTGAATCTTTGTCAGCGACCCGACAAACATCCTCAGTTGTCGGCAATAAGCGTGTCTCGACCATATTTGGTAGACTCGGAGATGCACAGAACCTTTTGCGAATCAGCTGGGTACATGCTGCGTGTGTGGGTGACGTGACGGGGCTTTACGACGTCTGTGATGTCACAGGGGTCATGTGTTGTCACGTGACATCACATGACACCCAAACGTGACGTCAAGTCACATCAAGTTATGTCACGTGACGTCGTGACACCCCGATGTCAAGGTCATCTGAGCGAAATTGCTTCATGGGGCTATATTGCCCCTTGACCTGTGTGTCGGTCGAGCGTAATGCGTCGCTTTTCTAAACCCAGCCCCATGACACAATCCGTGTTAAAACTGCGCTGTATCGTGCTGGTATCGTAGAAGCTTTGGGGCCAACTTTTCGTCTGAAGATTTGCTTCGTGTGCTCTTTTGTTTTTGCAGATTGAGGGAGAGGTGCAGCTGACTGGAATAGTCCGGAGGCCCGAGAAGGTCAGTATGTGCAGAGCAACCTGCTTAGTCTAATGGCTCCACTTATGCACGAGTCCCACTAGAGTGACAAACAGAAACAAACGACAGCGACAAGCCTCAAACCAGTCTTTCGCGATTTGACAGGCTTTGTAGAATAAAGGAGGCTATGCTCAAACACGAACATCAAGCACATAAGAGTATCTTTGGCAGGCATGCAATCACTCGTGCTTACTTTACGAGCACCGAACGACTAAACGCCTGCCAAAGGTACCATTGCGAGCATGCTGAATGTGTTTGAGGCTTGTCGCTGTCGTTTGTTCCTGGCATCGTTAGCGTGATGGGACTCAGACGATCATCACTGATCATGATCTTCTGTCGCTCTGGTGGGACTCGGGCTTTATAATGACCAGTTTGTCAAAAATATTCTAGTCTTTTCACTACAGCGAAACCTCCTTAATTCAACCCCCGCTAATTCGGAAATTATAATTCCATTATAATGCAGATGGAGAAATGGCAGCCTCTGCCCGCTGCCATTTCACCATCTGCCGCGTGCATGCCGAGATCGCTCGCGCGCCTTGTTTACTACCTTTTGTTTGGCCTGTCGGGAAGACGCCGCCTTCCGTTCAGATGCGCAAGTTTTTGACGCTTCAGGAGAAGTCTGCGATCATCGCCGAAGCTGCGAAAGGCAGAAAGAAGTCGGATATTCCGGAGGAGTTCAGTATCCCATGCAGCTCACTTTCTACGATTCTGAAATCCAAGGACAGCATCAATTTTGGTTCTGGAAAGTAATAGGTGTGCTTATTTGTCCATTTTCGGAACAGCAAAATTCTCGCGAGAACGAAAAAGTTTTCCCCGGCGGTTTTGTTATTGCAGGGTTCGAACTGTATAATGATCTGGCTTCTTCGTCAGACCCACTGCTGCTGTCCAAGTCTGAGAAATCGACGGAGAATTCGTGAGAATTGTCACGCTCGCGAGCGCACGTCAGTCCCGTGGAAGCAGCCATGGAGCCAGGGCCGCCAAAAACGACGAAGTGCCATCGGTTTCACGCTCGGTTTAAAAATTACTGCCACGCGGAAAGAGAAAGAGAAACGAAGAAACCCAAACTGTAGTCTTCCAACTACCTACAAGATAATGCAGCGAGCGCGGGTGGGCATCGCGCCCGTCGATCACGGGTGATCAACGCTCGATATGCACAGTCGGGGAAGAGTTAAGAAAAGCAGGATAAACTCCTCCCACAAAGCTCTCTACTCTCTTGAGGGAATACTGGAGAGGAGGAAACCACCAGTTGTGGCGAGCAGGCAGCTCAGAGGAGGGGCTTGAGCTGTTTTCTTTAATCTAAAGCGGACAATAGGGTGCCTTTAGGTGCACTTTGCTTAGGGTGCTGCCAACATGCCGTTCCCCACTCCCGCATCCTCTCCCAACACCATCTCAGTCTCATTCCCCGGTCTTAAACGTGAGCAAAATAATCCCGACAGCCTGGAAATCCTTGCAATTCCGTGCAGCTGCTTCCATTTCCGTAGGGCCGTCTGACGGCGTGCGGCAGGTACTGCAGTGGTTGTTGCATTGCTCAATGCTTTGTTTACTCTGCTGTTTCATGCCCCGACATCGCAGGCTAGAAGTCTCGGTTTTTTCCTACGAAATGCAAGTAGTTGTACTCTTATTCACTACTATTCTCTGAATTTCTATTTCTGACATCTAAGCTGTCAACCGTGCTTTGGCCACCTGCCTCGTGAACTACGCGCATTAATGGGAGCAAATGCCTCGATAAATGTTTTTGCACATTTCTCTTTGCTTTCTTACCTAGGTGGATAAGCGTACGACCTAACGTTACCACCCGTGTGTCTACAGGTTCATCCGACCAGCAGCCTGTAGTTTTTCAACCATAGTTATCGCCACGAAACGACATGACCAACAAAGACGGCGAGGTAACCGTGGGAATGTCCCGGGTTGGCAACGCAGGTGTTTGTCGGTGACTGGGAACTCTCGAGTGGCACCAGCCTAGGCAAAGCGTGTGTGTAGGCACCCTAATTGTTACTTTGCTACGAAGGCCTTATTCTATTTATAAACGCTCATAATCGTCAATTCCCGCACCGTGGTTTTGCCCTGGCGTATATTGCCAAGGATTTTACTTCTTCTTGGTAAGAACTGCATTAATCTGGCATTGTTCCACGCTTGGACGAGCTTCTTGTTCGCTTCTGCCTCTCGCCTCTAGCGAACCTCACGCCAGCGTGTCAACGACCACTTCATGGACGTACAGATTCCAGAGCATCATGCGTCGAATGCCGCTTCTGCGCGGGCATCATTATTTGGGCGTGGTTTTTGCATTATCAAAATGAGTGGGCGATAATGCGAAATGCATTATCGCCCGCTTGTACAGCTTGTCCCCGGAAAATGTTTACAATGTTTTTTTCACCACAAAATAAACTGCGCATTGCCGAACACTCAGCGTCCGCCCAAATGTAGCGCTAGCGTTCAGGACCAGGTGCCAGAGTTTCAGAAATAACCATTATCTCTTCGGTCAAAGGTCACATGATCTTCTGAAACTTTCAACGAGAAAATGGGGCCCGTTCCCGGTAGCCGACGCCACTCATCTCCATGTATTTGTGGGTCCTCGTCGGTCGCCATTTCCACATTTAAATTTTTCTAAAATATCTTTAAACGCGATAACGGCGAGCTCTGAAACTTTTACATCTGGTCATGACTGCTAATGCCACATATGAATAGAGACTGAGCGTTCAGCATTCCATAGTAGTTTAATTTTGCGGTGAAAAACACTTATTAAATTTGGAGATGCCACGTATATGTACCGGTCAAAAGAACGAAGAAAAAAAAAAGACATCTAATAAGGAAACATCACCCAAGCACGATGTGATTAGTAGACAAGCAGGCTGACTTGTGGATGGTACCTCACGGCGCTCGTTTGTGCAGAGACTCCCCTGGGCCCCAAGGAGGGCCACAGTGGCACCTTCTGGCACTACAAGGACATAGAAGGCATGGCACGCTTCCGCGACGTGGCCCCCGTCCTGATTGATGCTGACTCAGGTGAGGGCAGTCAAGGAGGCAGTGAAAGCTGCGCATAATGTTAAGCCTGAAATTTTAGTCACATTTCTTATTGATGTTCATGTTCTATAGTCCGTTGCAGGTTAAGAAAAGGAAGACAAACCCCTCTCACAAGGTTTCCTGCTCTGCTGATTGGTGGTTTCCCCCTCTCCACTCGTCTCCTTTCCAGCGTTTGCTCTGTTAAAGGGATACTACGACGAAATTTCAACACTTATTTCTTGGTCTATTCGTGTTCAAGGGAACATTATCACATCAGACACCAATCTCTTGTTGAAAAAGACACGAAAAGGAATTTTAAAACGAATTAAACGATTAGCAAAGAGCACCTGGTGGATGTCGCTAACGCCTCGTTTGTAATGCCCGTCTAGGAACCTTGACAGGTAGTGACAATGCCTGTCTCGCCTCCGACCACCACCAGAGAAGAGGGGAAGGAGGGACTCCCGCTCACCGGGTCTCTCTTTTGTGTGTCCCAGACGTCGCTATTGTCCCTCTACAAGATTATAGAAGATTAACCCGTCACTCAAAATTCGTACAAAGGCAGCTTTGGGGTTACTTGCAGTGGCCCGATCGCTGGGGTGCTTCGGCTGCTTTCAGTGGATGCTACAAGCCATCGGGGCATATCCAAGGCCATGTGAATGTCACGTGACCTTGGAGAGGGGCCACAGCGACGCGCGTAAAGCGTATCACGGGCCCGCGACAAACTGTCACGATTGCGGCGTATGTGACGGGCTCTCCGCTGGCTGCTCTCCAAGCGTTTGCCAGAGTGGGCCGTTTATAACGAAAAATACAGCCATGAGGCTCAAAATATGAACGTGTGATTGTCATTTACGGATATTGTGGATCATATTCAGCCCATTTGTGAACACGACGGGTATATTTAAAATTTCGTTGAAGTATCCCTTTAAAGTGGAAAGAGTAAAGGGCTTTGTGAAAGGAGCTTGACCTGCTCTTCCTTAAACTGCAACAAACTACATATACAAAGTGAGTTTTTTTTTTTTTACCTAGGCATATTCATATTTCTTTAAAGATAAATACCTTGTAAGACTGTTTACGCCTAGGAAAGGGAAAGGCATTATTGTCCCACGGGAGAAATGGTTTCGAGTAATGTTTCAACACATATTAAAGTTTAAGACGATGTCCTAGAGATCGACACCAAGTACCGTAAAAACTAGTGATGTGCTGAACTTTGCCGGATTTTTCTAGACATTCAGCAAAAATACATTGTTACCAGACTTAACGTTGTAATTTAGTTTTTTCTGGCGAAAAAAGGTTTTATGCTTTTTTTTTCTTAACTTAAATGCAACATGTACGTATTGACAAAGTTCTTACTAAGTAAGGTGATATTCTACAAGATAATTGTATCGGTGTCGTTTCTGGTGTTTACTGGCACTTTTAGAGTGACTTCTAGTAGAAGTGGCGTGACAAGTTGTTGGGTAGTGGTGGCAGTCACGAATCACGCTACAAGAGTTTCGGTTTTGAGGCATTATTAGCGCAAGCCTGCATGTGTTTGTACAATGTTAAAATGAGGGCAATAACGCTGCGTCCTGACTCACCGTTCTGTGCGCGAAAAACGAATGCAACTAATGCTGAGCCTTCACCAAAATATAATAATATCATTGTAAATATGCATGTTTTTTACTTGAGTCACTTGACGTCAGCTCATACACGAACTCAACTCTCCTACGTCACGCCGCGGTGGTGGCGCGTCGGGCAGCACTTCCGGTCTGGGGTGGGCGGGCAGAAGTCGCCGTGCGTAGACATGCATTCCTGTGTTCCTTTGAAGAAACCTTTAGACAAAAAAACCTGCATCCTCGGTCAAAAAGCTGCGACGGGGGCTGTACTCAAGAGAGTCTGGAAAGGTTTGAAGATCAGTTTCTGCATGTGTTTCTGCCCCTCCGTTCGTCCGAGAACGTGGATAGTAAGCCGTGAAAAGGGCGAACCAGACGCTGTCGAACCACGATTGCTTGTATCGGTCAACACTTTGTGGTTGCCACATGTATTTGCTTTGTTCCAACATGAACGAGAGAAAACTGCCAAGTTGTCCGGACCACCGCGGGTGCAGTGCGTCTTCGAATTCACACGGCCGCCTGATCGTTCGAACTTTCGTCTGCTTTTTCAAGCTTGTCTGCTTTTTGTCGTCTGCTCGTTCAAACAAAAAAGCGGCCCGTAGTCCATACTTTTACCGGGTGATTGCAGTAAGAAGTAATTGCAGGCCTCAAAATACTTAGAGTAGGCTTCGGTGTAAACAGTAGATACAAGAGGTTGATCATTGGCACCAGTGGCCATCACCGACTTGTTACGCTTGATCTGTTCCCGCTTCCGATTTTCAGTATCGACGTCGATCATCGCCGCTACCTTCGACACTTCTGCAGAACAGAGCGACGTCGCCACCGAAAATAGCTAGAACAATCTCATCATGGTTTTGGCGACCATTCTGCAGCGTTCCTGCGAATGAATCGCCGCACGTCAAATTATTTACGCAAAGTGTAGCGGCGTAACGAGCCTTAATAATTTCGCTCAGGCGATTAAAGTGGTAAGACATTGCTATGAGGACGTAGAATCGACAATTCCAACGCGAAAAAGAATATGCAGACTCACACAGACACCGACAACGTGACATTCCAATGGTTTGTTGACGCGGGACGCGGCGCTTCTCGCCCGCACTCCTTTGAGCATGCGTTCGAACTATCGTCTGCTCTTTCAAACTTGTCTGCTTTTTGTCGTCAGCTCTTTGAAACGACAGCGACCCGTGAACCAAACGTTGACCCGGTAATTGCGATAAGAACTAGGTGCAGGCCTCAAAACACTTTGAAGGTTGGTTGGGGTAAGTAGGCTAAGTGTAAACAGTAGATACAAGAAGATGTTAATCATTGTTACCAGTGGCCATCACCGACTTGTAATGCCCGATTCTACTTGCGGTTTTCAGTATCAACGTCCACCATCTCAGCTACGGTCCACGCTTTTGCAGCCCGAGCGACGTCGCGACTGAAAATAGCGAGCAGAATCTCATCGTGGGACTCAGGCTTTAGCGCCCATTCTGCGGCGTCCACGTGAAATGAATCGCCGCACGTCACATTATTCATGCAAAGTTTTGCCTCGTTAATTTGGCTGACGCCGCTCAAGCAGTCAGACATTGTGAGGAGGACGTAGAATCAACAATTCCAACGCGAAAAAAGCACGGGGACTCCCACCGACGCCGACAACAACGCAATTCAATGGTTTGTTTATGGGCGACAGCGGGCTTCTTGCCCACCATCCACCGCGCATGCGCGGCGCCAGTGGCGTCCGCTAGGGGCGCTCCGGTTTGTTTGTAAACATGAGTTGGTGTATAGAGTTATTATAACTATGCGTCAGCTTTGCATGAAAGTGTGCGTCCCATATTAGCAACGGTTCGTTTTTAACCTTTAAAATGTGTTTCTGGTGTTAGGACACACACGAACGTTTAGGAAGAAAGGGAGAGTTAGAAACGTTGGATGTGCAACGTCGAGCATCATAGTTCTGTGTTTAGTTTTATGCAGATACAGGAAAATCGCGAAATAACGGTAGTTGAAAAAGCAATCAATCAATCAATCAATCAATCTTTATTTGCACAAATAGTAGAACGCGGGAAGCGTGCGCGGCTGGCAGAAAGGTTACAAACCTGTACGCTGAGGGGCCTGCCGGCCAACTTTCCGTGAGTTAATGAATAGACACAAAACACAACAGTTTGACGTTTTAGACGCGGACGAACAGTTAATACAGGAAGGACAAAATATGGCAATTGGACTGGCAGATTAAGGGCGGCCCACACACTCGCGCAGAGTGCGCAGCGCAGCGGCACAACTACTTCTGAGCCGAAAACAGAATTGTTATAATTGCGGCCAATGTTTCAACTACCTCGTTGCATCACTGGAAATGTCAAATGAAAATCACATTATCCAGAATGTAGCGCATCATTTGTCACTTGCACAGTGGACTGCGTAAATTACTGGTCGATGTTCTATTCTTGAGGCAGATAATATTGAAGATAACCACACTCGCTCACAAACGCAGTTGACCGTGTTGCCTACTCACTCCACACCTCGCCGTAACCACTGGTTGTACTCAACGAGCTTGAGTTGGGGATACTACGCTGCACCACCGTGTACCATAGAGATCATACATACTAACTCTAGAGGAAAAGGTCCGCCATTTTCCCATGCATTCTGGCTGCCGCAAGCGGCGGAGCATGCAGGCAGACCTTCGGGGTCCCACACATGGTTACCAACTGCCTTCGATTGGCTGTGTTCCGAGATTTTGAGGGCGCGGATGAAAAAAACGTCTGACTCAGCGTTTGTACAAAACGGTTCTGCGGTTTTATTATCCGTCTGAAGGCGACTGCGCATGGAGGAAGAAACCTGACCCTCGGGCCCGGCCGGCGCGCCGCGCTGTTTACTCGAACGCGCGCCGGAGAACCAGAGATGGAGCGCGCTAGGGTGCCTCGACGTCTCGGATACAATATATGGCGGAGGCCGCAACAATATCATCAGAGCAGTTTCATGAACTTCAACAATCCACGAACTTACCGGTGGAAAGATATTCGCGTTCCTTTCGAAGCTTTCTTTTTGCATAGCGCGCAGACGTACGGCCTCTCGTCAACACTAAACTAAACCAGATAACCGGCTTCGCTGGCCGCGCTGGCCGCGTCCCAGGAATACGAAACCGCGCAACTACCTGATTTCCGAGATTTCGACAGAAGGGAAGTTAATGCAGCGTAATGAGTATACTTATTTTTATAAACCTTAGAATAGCTCAGAGTTTAGTTTCCAACGTTAAATTATCACGGTCTATTTTGCTGGGAGTTTTCAGTCTTCGCGATTACCATTGCGACTGTCGTCCTTCAGCTGGTAACATTGGTTTCTTTCTCTCGTGTTCTGTCGTTCTCTTTCGCGATCTTTCACTCGGGCCCCGGATGTCAGCGCACGGGATTTGCCACTCCTCCTCACCCAGCTTTACCCCCTGCCGTGTACGGCACGATAGTAACCGCACGACTGCACGGCGTCCATTTGCAATCCACAGCCCCGTCAGCCCCGTCGCGTTCTCGCGCATGCGCAGACATTTGCCAATTTTCGAATCTTTGCCGAACTTTTCTTCAAAAGTTCGGCATTTTACGAACTTTTGCCGAATCTGAAGTTCGGCAGATTCGGTCCATCACTAGTAAAAACCGCATATAATACAAGGTTTGTTTTGTTTTTTTCTTTTTTTCAAATTTTGTTATGTAAAATTTGCGGCTTGTATTATACGCGGGTCCCAGCAATTTTCAGCTCCAATGAGTGCGCGACCTAACGCAGTATGACGAAAGTTTCGGTTTCTAAGCAATATGGCGTTCAACACAGCTATCATCATCATTAAAATCACAATGTCCGAGGCGCCACCATCCGTCCACAGTAAGCTAGGCAATGGCGTCGACGCGTAAACAATAGTCGGCCGCCTTCAAACAAAAAGTCGTTTGGTTGCGGAAGACATCGGCAAGAGTGCTGCCAGACGACAATTCTGCTGTAAATGAAGGCAGCAGCCGCGGATGGAGATGACAAAAGCAAGCTCCGTTCGCGTGCAATGGAACGAGAAGAAGCTTTAGAGGCCCAAAGATTGACGTGTTCGCCGACGTTGAAGCAAGTCTCGGCGACTTCGTAAAAGAGCAACGTGAACAGCACCTCGCCATAGCTTTGTAAACGCGAGCAATGTGAACGGCACCTCACCGTAAACGTCGAGCTGCTGCGAGAGAACTTTGGCGAGCCGACGTTGGGTTGCTCGCTTTATACGCCGCGCCGGGTTTTTACTGCGTCGGTGCGCGCTCTTTCAAGAAGTGCGGGATTTCAAATGCACTCGACGGCACTGAAGACGACTGCCTTTGGGAGGAGGCGTCAGACAAGGAGTCTGATAAAAGTGATTGCAGTGTTTAAGTTTCAATTGCGAGGCAAATAAACGTTTTTCTCTAAGACTTCCTGGGTCGTATTTTACGCGGAAAATTTTTGCGGTCCCTATATTGTTTCGTATTATACGCGGACAAAACTTCTTTTTTTTTTCGCGGTCCTCAAATCATGCCTTGTATTATATGCGGGTTTACGGTACAGCATCTGGGACGACCTTTAGGAGGACGTCGAGGGCAATGTCACGGACGGCGTCTAGAACAGCGCCTCAAACGACCTTAAGGACGACATCTGAGGATGACCTCTAGGACGACGTCAAGCATGACGCCTGGAAGATGACGTCTGGCACAACCTCTAGGATGACGTCAAGAGACACTGTCTGGGACGACCTCAAGGACGACGCCTAGAGGATGGCGTCGAAACCAATGCCCACAGGACGACGTCTAGGACGACCTTTAGGACGACCTCAAGGATGGTGTCGTCCTTGAGCATACGATTGAGCGGCATGTGCTTGAAGACATATTTTATGGGCCATCGTTTCGGACACAACGATGCTGCTTATCTCGCTCAGTGGGACAAGTAAGGCTTTCGCCTTACTTGTCCACTTTGGAGCCTAAGCACACACATAATTTTTGTTCATACCTAATAAGACTCATACACTGGCCAGTCCATTTAAAGAGTTTCAAAGGTTGCACTTCTGTGCAACCTTTTGTTTGCATCAATTGCACAGCAAGTTTGATTCCCTCAAATACAGAAATAACTGTTGTGTGTAGAAGCAAGAAACACGGGTTAACAAGACGCTGAGCGATGAAGGACAGTATGAAATGCTTGAATCGATTATTTTAGATACAGAATCAAAGGTAAACCAAATACAGTCAAATCTCGTTAATTCGAACTCGAGGGGACTGAATATTTGTTTGAATAAAGCAAAGTTTGAATTACCGGGAGTTTCTTTCCATAGAGATGCATAGGATGGGATCTATATGTTAGTTTGAATTATCCGCAAGTTTGAATTAAGAGAGTTTGAATTAACGAGATTCGACTGTAGTGTATTTAAAACAATGTTAGAAAAAAATAATTTTCAACGCCATAATTGATGTTTTGTTCAAGTTCTAACGAAACTGCAATTCTTAATTCAGATAAAAACAAAGCTTTTGTCCTTTGATTATGAACATCAATTACATTTTTTGTGTGAGCTTTATAACGAGAATCGGCATGTGAATGGCAAACTACTAGATTGGGTTATTCCCACGCTTCCATCCACTGCTCCAGCTAATTTAGTTTTTAATTTGCTATATTGACTGTGCCATCAAACAAATAAAACATATGTATAAAGGTGAGACTAAACAAGAAAGGTTACACAAATACTAAAGCAGTCAATATATAAATCTTCCTGCATGCAGTACCTAAGTGATGATGAAAATACTTTATTTACCGTAATATCCCGAGTCATCGCCCACCCCAATTTTCGGGCCAATATCGATTTCTAAAAAACACCGAGTACATCGCCCACCCTTTCAATTACCCCAACGCGGACTCCGCGATCTGCAAACACTCATCCTACCCAAATGACGCGGCCGCGGACCTTACAGTTGGAGGACGTCCGTGACAAAGTAAACAGAGAGAAAGGCCTCTCTTTGCTTACGCATTTTTCGCGTGAGCGACTCCGAAGTGGTAGTGTATCCATGCGAAAAGAAAACGATGAAGATAACAAAATAAAAGTTTGTTTTGCTTACGAAAATATCGATCCGACACAACAAAAAAAAGAATCGGAAAGATAACACAAGCATTAACCCAGTCAGGAATCGCGAGGTAAGCGTACGCCCATGTTTTGGGATGTAACCGCGGAGTGTAAGGTCGAAGTCTGTCTCCGCCGAAGTAAGGTCGCCGCGAACCCGCTCCTTCTCCCCGCACGTCGCGACCGCGGTTGTGCAATGTTTTAGACAAAGCCAACAGGTAAATAAAGCTTTCTAGAACGCCCTACACAGACGTTAGTAGAGCGTCCCAAACCCCTATTGATAGCACGCCGTGCACGGACGCATGCATGTACGCAAAAACAAGAAAGTTGCGCAAGAGCTTGTGATTGACAAGGCGCCCAACTTGGCCCGACGCCAAAGTATTTGCCACGCGATCGCCGGCTTTTCCGCTTTCCCAGCATCGCTCTTCGTCGCTTCTTTGGTCTCGCTCGCTCGCTCGTTGCGCCTGGTTGGTTTTTCTATTTTCTTGCAGAATTTTCTTTCTTTTCTTCTCTTTTTTTTACTAACTAGGAGAACATAGTGGTGACGTGTTTTCACGGAACAAACGTTCGTGCTCTATGCAGATCGGTGGCGTTCCAGCGCGTATGCAAGCAACGGACTTCGCGGTAGTAAAACATTCTTTCGTGAGCATTTTTTCTATAAAACAATAAAACTAAATTGAGTTTTGAGTTTAATGTATCTGTTGCGTAGCAGCGCTAGATACGGAGAGAAAACTGGGCGGCTTTCTCCGCTTTTATTAACTTTTTGTGCTCACCCACCGAGACATGGCCCACCCCACTTTTTCTATGAATTTCAGGCGGCAGGGGGTGTGGCGATGACTCGGGATATTACGGTAGAAAGGGCTGGCTCTTAGGCCTAAAGGGGTGAGCGGGGAGGGAGGAGGAGGGGTGTATCCTTGCTAAATCTCAGATTTGAAAAATATAATTATAATGCGGTCTAAGGAGTAAGCAAGCGTGGACAAGAATGATGAAAATAACTCGGAGTGAACAAGAAGGACAAAGGACAAACACAGACCTCCAAACACAGCTAGGTGACTGGTGAGCTGACCGAAAAAATCCGCCTGGTCCGGGAAGGACCAGGCGGATTTTTTCGGTCGCTCACCAGTCACCTAGCTGTGCTTTGGAGATTTGTGTTTGTCCTTTGTCCTTCTTGTTCCCCTCTCCAGGGATTATTTTCATCATTCTTGTCCAGCTCGCTTGCCCTTGCATTTAATTGCATTATAATTATAACCTTAAATTGCAAGCTTCACCCTCGTTGGTGTTAGACTGGTGGCAGCTGATAAAACCCGCTTGCTCTACTGACGCCTAACCCCTGGTTAGCTCAGTTGGTAGAGCGCTCCACCTGTAATGGAGAGGTCCCGGGTTCGATTCCCGGACCAGGCGGATTTTTTCGGTCGCACACCAGTCACCTAGCTGTGTTTGGAGATTTGTGTTTGTCCTTTGTCCTTCTTGGAAAATATGTTGTCAGAACATTGCAGTCTATCGTACTAGTGACAGTTTTATCCATAAACGTTTCCTGCAAGGTAGAGTTGTTACATCAACACTCATTAGGTTCCTCCTTTTCTATATTAAAGGGACACCGACACCATTTTTGCTACAGTGTCACATATGTTTTTAATAAAGTAAAAAAATGCCACTGCTTGAAACTGAACTGGGGTGGGAGAAAATCTAGAGGAGGAGAGAGTTGCCGGAAGTCACGTGCCTACACCCAACTGCGTTTTCTTTTTTTTTTTCTTTTTTCCTTCCGTTTTTCTGGTTGTGCGAATGAGACGAAAATCGCAGACGCCGCACTTCACAGGAAAAATGCAAACGTCAAGCACTTCGTGCTTGACAGTTGCACATTTTTGAAGCTCTTACCAATGTGTTCGTAAGACGAGCAATGTCTTCAGCCAGGCAAAGGGGCAACAACTCGGCGACGCCTTCGTGCAAATCAGCTTGGTGGTCGGCCGTGTCGTATGGAATAAATCCAAATTGTTTTGATCGGTAAAAAAGTTCTCGTTCAAAGCTGACAGATTTGCCGGTACCGTGAACAGCACTTCTCAAGTACGGGTCCCTTGCCTGTCGTCGCCCCCATCGCTTAGCCCGCTTCGTTCAGCCGTCCGGCTTGCGACTCCTGCGATACGACGCCATGTTGAAAATTACGCAGGAATGCACAGAGTGCTTCCAATTCTCTCTGCAAACATTTTTTTTAATCAACGTATTTGCAGTTTTTTAGAAGCCACAAAAAATGGGTGTGATATTCTTTTCTATTTTTAATATTGAGTCTGTGCTTTCAATGACCCACGACTTTGAGTATATTTGGTGTGTGCGACTCTAAACCATAGAGAACGGCACACGACCACGGAGAAGAGAGTGAGCGACGACTCAAACCGATAAGTTCTTGATCGGCGATTTCAGGCATAAAGAAAATGAATTTCGAGCCGCAAATTGTGTTCTGGGTAGTTTGGCTCTCGTATGTCATGTACAACTAAAACTTGGGCAAGCATAAATTCCTCGTCAGTGTCCCTTTAGCAACAACTTTGTTTGTCATGTCCTGCTCTGGAGAAGTCCTTTTCCCCTTAGCACTCGGGTGCGCTGTGGCAAAGCAAAACATGCAAAATCTCAATGCCTACTTTGTGGTTGTCGCTTCGCTGCAGCACACCAGTGCATGGTGAGAAGTGCACTCATCGAAGCTAGCTAACCGCCAGAACAGACTGTGAACATGAGAAATACTACAAAACTTCGAAGTACTGTCCGTGTTTGATACATTTCATAAGGCGAGGCTTATGAAATGGATTTAAAAATAATATTGCCTCAGTCCACTCCCGCTTTCAATACCGCAGACTTAAAGCCAATTAAAGTAAAATGAATTGGATCCTTGGATCAAGTGGGAATTTCTGGAAACGCCGATTGGAAGTTAATGGGGATAAAGGAAACCAGCAATCGGGACAGCCAATGGAACGGCCCGGGAAAAGCCAACCAGTACTAAAAGTTCCTGCAGTGCTCGACTCACCTATCCGACTCCGACGAGAACAAATCGAATAGCACGTTATTTGAGGCAATAATCAAAAGTTCTAAGAATTTGCACAAGCCTACCATATGTAAACTCTCTGGCCATATAGCAGGGCCTCAGCTATTATATTTTCGGTATTAATAATGTGAAATTAAGTTTTGGCACAATGTTGGCTAAACTCCTCACATCTTGATGAAATGTAGCAAGAGCACACAGTTTGGTACAGATGGTGGAGCAATTACATCACTACATTAACAATTAAATAGTATGTAACAAATGTATAACTTTCATCATTAATTAAAATTCCAGATGTTATTTAGGCAGTGCCAAATGCATGTCACATGATCTGGATGTCTGCTACACAATAAAGTGCGAAGATTTTGAGTTGTTTGTCTGTAAACACAAATCTCAGTTTAGACTGGTTATGAAAATTATTTTTTGTTGTTATATACGTATTTACTCGCACAATGAACGCACTCGCGTAATGAACGCACCCCCAAGTCGGCTCTCAAAATTTCGAATTTTTTTCTCACTCGCGTATTAAACGCATTCCCTAACTCGGACGTCAAAAGTTTGACCCCCTCCCCCACGCGCGCGAAATTGTTATGGAGTCGCCGACGCGCCGACGCTAGCGAGCTCCAAAGTCCAAAGCCATCGAGCGAGAACCGTTCGCAGCGGAGAAAGCGTCAAAAAAATAAAAAAAGATCCAACGGAAGCAAAAAACAAAAACAGAGCGGAGCTTTTTTTTTTTTGCACAGCGCAGTTTGGGTTTTTGGTTGCGCGCCAGGAGATAAGAAAGAGAAGCAGAGAAGCCTTCGCCTAAGCAAAGTGAAACAAAACAACTTGCGAAAAGCAGCCAAAGAAAAAAAATCATCCACGGAACCAAGAGAAAGAAAAAAACATAGAGAGCTTTTTTTCTTTTTTGCACAGCGCAGTTTGGTCTTGGGGTCGCGCGCTAGGAGATAAGATTGAGAAGCGGAGAAGCCCTTGGTCTAAGCAAAGCAGAAACAACTTGCGAAAGGCGGAAAAATAAAAATCCACGGAATCAAGAGAAAAGAAAAACAGAAAAAGGAGGCTTTTTTTTTTTTTTTTTTCACAGCGCAGTTTGGTTTCGGGACCGCGCGCAAGGAGACAAGAAAGAAAAGCGGAGAAGCCCTCGCCTAAGCAAAGCGCACATAATGAAGGCATCCTGCCCTCGCCTCCCCGCACTTTGGAAAGAGAAGCGAGAAGCCCTCGAAATGAACGCACTTTCTATCCCGGCGGCGAGGCGCATGCGGGGCAGCGTGGGCAAACAAAACAACTTGCAAAAGGCGGGAAAAAACAAAACAAACAAAACACGAACGCAAAAAAAGAGCGTTTTTTTTTTTTTTTCTTTTTTGCGCATCACAGTTTGGTTTTGGTGTGTGCGGCCGCGCGCAAAGAGATAAGAAGTTACGTCGATTTTTCGGGATAAAAGGTCCGTTCATTATGCAAGTAAATACGGACGGAAAAATTTTACTTCGCCGTAATGAACGCCCCCTTCCCCCCCCCCCACACTTTTGCATCGATTTCTTGGAAAAAGAAGTGCGTTCATTCTGCGAGTAAATACGAGCTGTTTCTTTACACCCCCAAAAAATTTGCCAAAATGTTTTGCTCAGTCTTCTTTCAATTGGGTGCAATCTGGTTGACAGAGGGGATGCTTCCTGTAGCTTCTGCACAGTGCCTTTGTGACTAGTCTGTGCTCTTTTTGCAGCAAGTACCGTAACAGGGGCCCCGTCGGAGGTCAAACCAAGGTCACCCTGGAGGAACGAGCACTTCTCCTACATCTTGACCTGGTAAGCACCAGACTGCCAGAAATGAGAGAACACTCTGCATTTTTGGAATGAGCAAGCACCTCGAGAAGCAAAGCTCGAGGTCCTCTGGCCTGCGGGAAGCAAAGGAGCAAATGTTTGCCTCAGTCCAGAGAGAAAAAACTTTTATTTTCGCTCTCCGAGTCCGGAGCTTCCGTCTCAGTCGAGGGGTTGTTTCCACACTTTTTCTCTCCTGGCATTTTCTTGCTGCGAATGGTCACTGTCGTGGGACAGCAAGCACCATACCGATTAAGTATCTGTAGCGAGACGATCAAGTGTAATTGTTTAAAGCCTGTTAAAACTTGGTATTACAGTTTTTGTTTGTTAAAGTCTCGTTAAAATATTTCCCCTCACATGGCCATTGCCACTGTTATTCCCGAAGAAGGGCCGAGTAGGCATCAAAGCGTAGGGTTCCCAATTAGGGCTTGGTTGGACATTCTTTTAAACTTAGTATAACTTTTTTTTTTTCTCATGCGAGGTTTAGTTTTTATATTAGCCCCTCGATGAAAAGCACAAATCAGAGAGACATTTCTGAGGTACTATCCTTATAAAATTCACAGTTGCTTTTACTGATATTTTGGCCTATTTCTAGGAGTGAATGTTTAATTGTGAACATCCTATCAGCATTACTCTGATGTATCTAATATCCTGCTGTTACTTTTTTCTTCCAGGTATTCCCTCACTGCAGCCACCACATTTATGTGGTATTCAAAGTATGTGCGAGGGAAGAGTTTGATGTGACGTCGACCGTGATTTTTATAGAATGTATTGTAATTTATAATAAAGCAATAGGGATTACCATCATTCTTTTATTGTTGCAACCTTAACCCTGGGAGAAACAAATGCCACCTGTTGGGTATTTCTCTTTTAACCAACTAACTTTCATTTTGTGTGTTTTGTACCATTTTTGTATGCGTGTCTCGAATGTAATCATGTAGATTTTTGTTTCCTATAGTTTTTGTGGAGGTGCACCAATCTAAAAGCCATTGCGATTGTTTCTGGGCACCTTAAATAAATTATTATTATTCATACATGTGAACGTATTAGCACTAAGAAATCATGCTAGGAATTCGGTTGCGTGCTGACAGTGCCTATCAGGTCATACATGATAGGCACTGTTTAGCTTTAACATGACCGACTTTGTAGGGTTACCCACAACCAAAATAAAGTTTAAATGGTCTTTATTAGTAGTGTGAGACAGTAGGTCTATTCTCAGCCTGATGTATGAAATACAGTTTACTCTCGGTAATTCAAAGCCGCTTTATTCGAATATTCATTTACTTCAAAGCAGGAAGTGGTCCCGGCAATGACACATACAGTCTATGAGGAAAAATGTGCGGCAACTGGAAGTTTAATCTTTGGGGCTGGCTAATTCGAAGTCTGGCAACTCTGGGAGCATGAAAAAGCCTCGCGGATATGCTGACCAAGCTTAAATCTACCCGTGCACACTTTATCGCTTTTATCGCCCGTGCGCTAAGCCATGCAAAGCCAAGCCAAGTCAGCAGCATGACGGCGTTGATTCCTGCGCATCATGGAGTCATTCCCACAAAAGTTGCGGAGCGAGCACACGGCCAACAAACCTTGGTTTGAGGCAGTACCCTCCCTGCGAGATGTTTTGTATGTCAGACATATTTAGGTCAACAAACATGTTGTGATCTGTAGTCCGCTTTCGGACTGTGACATGCCATGCAAGTTGTTAAGCCTAAGAACGATCCCGTCGCTTTCCCTGCCGCATGGCCAGGAGTGCCGCTGATGCGGAAATTGCCGGGGCACCACGGACTGCAATTTTGTTTTTCTTTGGTAAATAAACTGCCGAAGGCAGCCAAGTAGAAGGTTTTTAATTTTTAGAGCATAGTTAAGGGGGGACACTACCCAGAAAAAACAATTTCTGCAAAAACAAAGTTGATTTTAAGAAATGTCATATTGCCGCGCGCACAGCTGGCCAAGCAGGCAGCGCACGCGTGGCCTAACGGTTATTAGCGCCTGCCTCCCACGCGAAAAGCCAGGGTTCGATTCCTGGGAGTGACGTGTATTTTGTTTATTCCTGCA